>JAYESA010000015.1:33989218-34229712 GCA_036927795.1 Iris macrosiphon | reverse complement strand
GCGTGTTCTGGGACGGTAGCAAACGTACCTTATACGGGTACAAACAATACGCAAGAGAAGAATAAAAAGTGCCAGATGACTACGACTGTCACGTCCCACTTTCCAAGATACGGTGAGTCGGGTATGTAACTGCATCCCCAAGCTACGTCCCATACGAATTATACCATACTCGTATCAGAGATTGTCGCCTGTAAGTCTTTTAGAATAAAATACAAGTCATGCCAAGGCAATTAGACAATACATCTAAACCATACGATTCGAATTTATACACAACTAGATAAGTCTTTACAACAACTTCTCTTTAAGGTACATAGTTTCAGTTACAAACTACTTGGTGCCGTATATCATGAAATCACTTATAAATTATCCCTCGATCTCGTCTACGTTGTAGAGATGTAGCATCTCCTCATCTTCTTTATCAACCCCTAGTGAACAATACTAGGTCGTCAGAACGACAAGCAAGTCCTCGGCCAAGAACGGTGAACAAATAAAAGATATGATAGTAGAATAAGAAAAATAACAGTTAAAAGAGAAATAAGAAGGTAAGTATAGTATGGAGTTCATGACTTGAATGGTTCCTAATTTGACATCCCTATAGCGTCTAATAATTCAAGCATCACAGATCCTACGTCACTACCACAATACACAAACAATTTTCTAAATGATGATGCAATTTGGAGAACAAACCTTACATAACCACTTCATCCAGTTTCCCGCCAACAATCCTGTTGTGAAGGATCAAGCTGTGACTTGATAACACGGTGCTTAGAATCCAGCCCTGCACTCATAGCTTAAATCTTGAATTCACCTATTCGATGGTTTTGAATCAAAATAGGTGCACTTATATTCAGGTGACTTAAACAGGATGGCACGGGATTATGATTCGGCCTAGTCCTTTTTGGGCCAAATCTTGAATTCACCCATTCGCTAGGCGAGAATGACCATGCCAGCGCTCCCGCGGAATGATTGCTTTGACCCATCCGGGCGTGTTGTCGTACGAGCGTGAGCCAAGACCGTGTAAGGCCGTAGTTCGTTGGCTGGCGGTAAGAAGTCTAAGCCACAGAGTCGCACAGATTGTCCGAGTACAGCAAAATTTATGAATACATAGACCGATAACAAGTTCACTGAGTCGATAATAGCAAAATCATTGAATAACACAAGTTGAAGTAAATCAAGCTCTTTATTGATATAAACAAGTGTTACAGGCGGCGCTTGGCCGAGATTACAATTCGCTCAGATCTCTCTCTCTGAAATAGTAAAAGCGTGCCAAGTGGCTATAATCGTAGAATGATTGTACATACGATGTTCATGCGATGTTCCAATATTATGTCTTGTATATGTGCTTCAGTTCCGGATGTAGCGCTCCAAGGCTCCAGAGTGAACTCTACACCTTAGCACGCACGAAGGAGGCATCCGCACCGAACGAGGTTCTCCCGCACCATACAAACAACCTAGTGGATTATCAGTACACGAATGCACTGGTGGGGAGGCTACTCGTCCGCTCGACAAATCCAAACACGTAATATAAGTTTCGTGCACCAACTATTATATTGTCTTTCTAGTTGCCTTAGGATCAGTTTTATGGCAAAGATTGCATAGCCTAACTCGTGTGGCAGTGCACCATGCGACATAAGAGGAAACACAACGAGACTTACCAACTTACCAACTGTCCTTTTCTGTCCAAGGCAAACTAAGTTAATTTAAGCACAGGCATTCATAATGAAAACCAAGGCAATAGTATATGCAAACACGAGTGTTGTTATATCTTAATTGTTCAGGTGTTCAGTTGTTCTTTTGATGCAATACAATGACACGCACACGGATTGCCGCTAACCGAGGATGACTTATCTATATGACATGTGTCACCGGCATAGCCATAAAGGACCAATCCAAGACAAGAATGGAACGCAACGAAAGTATAAGAGGCGTTACGAACCATCTCGCCCGCACATGATGGATCGCACGTGAAGTAGTCCAAGACGATAATAGAATGCAACGAAAGCATAAGAGGCGCTACAAACCATCTCGCCCGTACATGATGGACCACACATAAAATTTCATCCGGATCGGATCGGCCCCAGTGCCCCGGTGACCGTCCGTGGAACTATACCTCATTTTCGAGTTGTCTGCGATATGCAATTATTGGTCTTTCCAATTTTACGAGATACACGAGATGCTTGAATCATGATTCTTGTTTAGTGAATAACTTGCCTTGATGTGTTTCCCCTGGGGCAGGGATTGCCTTGGTGACCTAACGGTCTCGGATACTTGCAAGTTTAATTACACAGAAGAGCAATTTGATAGTCTCCTGGCTAACTAGAATGCATGCACAATACGAATAACATTAGACATTTGTAAGCAAGCAAGCATACGTTTCTAAGGAACTCAAGCAAACACGTTGGCTCGGGCCCGAAGGTAAGCCGAGAGGTAAAACCGTAATGGACTTTCCGAGCGACATTATCTAAGGTAGCATGCGAGGGTCTGAATATAAGCAATATTTTATTTCCATGTTCTAGCACAAGCAATACAAATTGGGATTATTTCCTTAGCTAGGTGCGTTATATTCTTATCGGCATGTAGGGGGTGATTCACCTAGCGACTAGCATGTAGTATTTTATATTTGAAGTGTGCTGGCTAAGCAAAGATAAGTTTACCGTAGCCACCCACCTTAGCGATGATTCGTCTCGGTTGAGCGATATATCAAGCAAGCCTCTGAAAGCCTAATTCGAACTCCTATTGGGATAAGTCTGGATATTCTTTGCCTCAAACGAGTATTCTCGCCTGAGCAAAGCAGGTCGGGATATTGCACTTTTACCGTTTGAATCGGCAGTCCGCTTGAGTTGAATGGGGTATTATATTATACCCAACTCAGAAAAAGTCTCATCCTCAAGACTTACTTAGGACAAGCCATACTAATGCATTTTAGAATCTATCCCAAGCGTAGCAATCGGTACCACTAAATCCAATTAAACATAATCTCCTAATCGGTTCTTACGTTGTGTTGGGTGTAAGTTGAGTCAGTCTCATTTGCGCCGTAGCGCGGGATATATTGCATAACGTGGAGTACGTTTCAATCAATCTTGGATAGCGATCTAAGGCTGAGTCAAACTTACACAAGTCATTATATTTGTTCATTTGGATATTCACTTGCACTAGCATCGAGATCAGCATTTCGTTAGTCTGGATCGTGCGCATATTCGAAGTGCACCTCTAGCATGAGCACGCCAACCAACTTAGCGATAGCGAAGTCTTAGCACTCGAGTTTCATATTTCTTGACTCTTGGATCGTGCACACGTTCAAGACATTCCTCAAACATATGCATTCAACCAAACTTAGAGATAGTAAAATCGGACAAGCTACTTGCAAAAATCTTAAGGGTTTTGCAAAGGTCGACACAAAGGCCTTATCATTTCAATTTCATACAAGCAATAATATCATTCTAATGCATTTTTTGAAAGTATTTAGACTCATTGTTAGAAAATTTTATTTGGAACATTGAGTGAGAGTGCGCACATAACCACGAACGAGCTTTCAAAACTGAGATAATCGAAACATAGTCCAAAGGTGTATAAGCCAAGCTCTGATACCAATCTATCATACCCCGATCTTTCGTATGATAAGTCGTCCGTCCCCACTAGGCAAGAATGACCACGCTAGCGCTCCCGCGGAATGATCGCTTTGACCCACCCGGGCGTGATGCCGCACGAGCGTGAGCCGCGCCCGTGCAAGGCCGTGGTTCGTTAGCTGGCGGTAAGAAGTCTAAGCCACAGAGTCGTACCGATTGTCCGAGTGCAGCAGAATTTATGAATGCATAGGCGATCGATAAGAAGTTCACTGAGTCGACATTAACAGAAGCATTGAATAACACAAGTTGAAGTAAATCAAGCTCTTTATTGATATAAATAAGTTTTACAGGCGGCGCTTGACCGAGATTATAATTCGCTCAGATCTCTCTCTCTGAAATAGTAAAAGCGTACCAAGTGATTACAATTATGGAATGATTGTACAGGCGGTATTCAGGTGATGTTCCAATATTATGTCATGTATATGTGCTTCAGTTTCGAACGTAGCGCTCCAAGGCTCAAGAGTAAACTATACTAGCACGCATGAAGGAGGCATCCGCACCGAACGAGGTTCTTCCGCACCCTGCAAACAACCTGGTGGATTATCAGTACACGAATAAACTGGTGGGGAGGCTACTCGCCCACTCGACAAATTCAAACACGTAATATAGGTTCCATGCACCAACTATTATATTGTCTTTCTAGTTGCCTTAGGATCAGTTTCATAGTAAAGATTGCATAGCCTAACTCGTGTGGCAGTGCACCGTGCGACATAAGAGGAAATACAGCGAGACTTACCAACTGCCCTTCTCTGTCCAAGGCAAACCAAGTTAATTTAAGCACGAGCATTCATAATGAAAAACAATGCAATAACATATGCAAACATGAGTGTTATTTTATCTTGATCCTTCAGGTATTCAGTTGTTCTTTTGATGTGATGCAATAACTCGCACGCGAATTATCGCTAAGCAAGGATGACTTATCTATATGACATGTGTCGCTGGCATAGCCATAAAGGACCAATCTAAGATGAGAATGGAACACAATGAAAGCACAAGAGGCGCTACGAACCATCTCGCCCGTACATGATGAATCGTACATGAAGTAGTCCAAGACGAGAATGGAATGCAACGAAAGCATAATAGGTGCTACAAACCATCTCACCCGCACACGATGGACTACACATAAAGTTCCATCCAGATTAGATCGACCCTAGTATCCCGGTGGCCGTCCGTGGAGCTATACCTCATTTTTGAGTTGTCTGCGACATACAATTATTGGTCTTTCCAATTTTACGAGATACACAAGAATATGAGTATACGAGTACATAAGATGCTTGAATCCTGATTCTTGTTTAGTGAATAACTTGCCTTGACGCATTTTTCCTGGGACGAGGATTGCCTTGGTGACCTAACGGTCCCGGATACTTGCAGGTTCAATTGCACAGAAGAGCTATTTGATAGTCTTATGGCTAACTAGAATGCATGCACAATACGTATAATATTAGACATTTGTAATCAAGCATACGTTTCTAAGGAACTCAAGCAAACACGTTGGCTCGGGCCCGAAGGTAAGCCGAGAGGTAAAACCGTAAGGGGCTTTCTGAGCGACATTATCTAAGGTAGCATGCGAGGGTCTGAATATAAGCAATATTTTATTTCCATGTTCTAGCACAAGCAATACAAGTTGGATTTATTCCCTTAGCTAGGTACGTTGTATTCTTATAGGCATGCAGGGGGTGATTCACCTAGCGACTAGCATATAATATTTTATATTTTAAGTGTGCTGGCTAAGCAAAGACAAGTTTACCGTAGCCACCCACCTTAGCGATGATTCGCCTCGGTTGAGCGATACGTCAAGCAAGCCTCTGAAAGCCTAAGCCGAACTCCTGTAGGGACAAGTCTGAAAATCCTTTGCCTCAAACGAGTATTCTCGCCTAAGCAAAGCAGGTCGGGATATTGTACTTTTGCCGTTTGAATCGACAGTCCGCTTGAGCGAAACGGGGTGCTACACTCCTTCCCATGGGTTTGGAGAAAATGCACAAAACCCCCTCTTTAATTCAGAATTTGGGTGCGATTAGTTTTGTAATTAAGTAATTACATAAGCCTAAGTTATAAATTCACACACACACACACACACACACACACACACACACACACATATATATATATATATATATATATATATATATATATATATATATTGGAGAGATAAAAATGAAATAAATAATAAAAATTAAATAGGGTAGTAGTTATGACAACGACCTTCATGTTCGCCTGGTATACTTTGAAATTAAAAGACTGATAATCAAGGATGTTGAGGATGGAGCAGAAGTATACCACAAAATTGAAGTTTATTGCATATTTTTCCTGAAAAGATGGGACGCATCCTCCTATCCAAAGATAGAAGGTTATGAGGGAACGTTAGACGAGTGGAGGAAACTAAATCCCTATGCTAGGATCCTCGAGGAGGAGGATGTGTACTTAAAATGGGGGTGATCTTGTTTTGGATAGAGGAGAAAAAATTTGTCTGTTATACCTTATTTTGTAACACATCGGATGTATATATAAGTTGGAAGGGATGAAAGTGTAGAAATATAGATAGTATGTAAGATAGTTTGTACTCTCTGAAGCATGCTCGTATCACCTTTTCATATAGTGAATAAAATATGCTTGTTCTTTATCTGAATTTGCTTGATCTTAGTTTTAAATTTTTAATTTTAATAATAAATTCTTTATATCAATTTAGTATATCCTGATACTTATATTATACTTCTACTTGATTTAAAAGAGGTTATATTTTGGAAATATTCAGGAAATGACTACTCCTCATAAATCGATACCCTCAGAATCTTCGGAACCAAGAATTATGGATGTACTTGAGGTATTTCAAAAGGTTTTAGAAACTAACAATCAACAAGTTCAACTTGCTCAAGCTATCTCTGCTAAGATATTGGAACGACTAGAGGTTGCACCGACACCTAAGGTAGGAACGATCCTGGACTTTAGGAAGCTCAATCCTCCCAATTTCTTTGGAACAGAGAATCCTTTGGACGCCGGACAGTGGTTAAAAACTATCGAAGGATTATTGAAGAAAGTTAAAATAATAGTGAAAGGCTACATCAGACTCACCATATGTATATTTTGGCATAGTTTGTCAATTATCATAATGGAGGAGATTGTTGACACAAAGTGGTCACAATCTACCTGATTCTGATAATCGTCAAACATCAAATGAATCAGATCCAAAATATGTAGTGCCCCGCTCCACGTAGGCACTATGTACAAATAATATTGCTTTGCTTGCTCGAGTAAAAGTCTTCTTAGAGAGTTCCCGATCGAACCCCAAGACGATTGATCTAAGTGAGTGGGAAAAATTTTATTCTCTGATTCTTATATACCTTAATAATAAATCTGAGTTTTTGAATGCTTGTTCTACGAAGATAGTTTCATAAAAAAATAATAGAACCTGACCCTACATGCTTAATAAGAGAACTCGTAAATCTTGTCATTGAAACGAACCTGCTTGTTTAACTAGAGAACTTGTATGATTGTCTAAAAAGACATAGAACCTTGCCATGCTAAGTTAATGTCACGCCCCAGTCCCAAAAGTACATAGGGCTAGGACACGTAAGCATGCCAGCCGTATGGATATGGTAACTCCAATATATGGAAACCAAATCCACACGTACGCTGTAATATGAATATCAAATCCACAAGTGGTATAACTGTAATACAAGTCACAGGGTAAAATCTAAATCTCATCCACCAAAATCATATAGAGATAAATAAACAGTATTTATGAAACTAGATCTCAATAAGAAGTATCTAAGGATGATAGTTGGATGGAAACAAATCCACTACCAACTCAAATGGGAAAAGTAAATACAATATAAGTACAACTCACTCAAACAATATAAGTACCTGCTATCAATCACGGCTCGAAGAGAAGACATCCACGAAGCATCTATAACCATCCAAATCTGCGCTCCTGCAAATACTCAAGAAACAGGTACACCTGGCAGCGGACCAGGTCCTCAGAGGGACATAACAAGATACTTAAACACATGCCAATAAAATACTGAAAATAAACATCCATTGGGGTCGCCTAACCATCTATGTGAATGCAGTTTGAGAACAACTTTCTAACAAGTGGGCTATCTGGCCATAAATAGGATTGGCATGGTTCTCTTAGAGATCCAGGGGCCTACAAAGGCACGTCGTCTTTTGAACAGCGGAGGCCCGCCAAGTAGTATAGGGGTCATCATGACCGCGCATCTCCGGCGGAGCGTACGGGTTACACAAGGAAAGTACAAAGGAGCCCAAATGTGATACTTGTTGTTCTCCCCACCCCATGCTCTAAGCATGTCACATCCATGACACGACAACACCTCTAAATAACTGCCAAGTCTACTAGCATACAAAGTTTCTAACAGCAGTTATTCCTAACGCACGTCCCACACGTACCGATGATCAGTCAATACGTGCGTCCGTGATCTATATGAGACTCACAACTCGTGTAAAAATATGTGTCACAGTCAAATGAAACCTGATGGTTCTACATGGAGTAGTCTCCTGAACAAGGTCAATGCAATACATAAATAAATATATCGCGACATCACCGTCGCGAGTATTTTATATAACAATAAAAAATATATGAACTAAAGACAGAAAATAAAGATGCGTGCAACATATGGAATAAGAATAACAGTACAATGGCAAGGTATACTTGCCTGGCCAGAAGACTGCGATGTACCAATAACCTGCTCCAAAAAGTCGCGCAGAATAAATCCAACATCCTGATATGCAGCAATTGGTAAAGAGGAACTATCTCGAAGAAGGCGAATAACATCCAAGTAGGGCATTGCAGGTTTAACCAAGAGAATATCAGCTCCTTCAGCCTCGTCTGCTTCAGTCTCAATAAGAGATTCTCTATAATTTGCTGGATTCATCTGGTAAGTCTTTTTGTCCCCGAATCGTGGATTTGAATCTAAGGCTTCTCTAAAAGGACCGTAGAATGCACTTGCATACTTCGCAGTATAAGACATGATTGAAACATTATCAAATCCTTCAGCATCCAGAGCTGCTCGGATTGCTCCCACTCTACCATCCATCATATCACTGGGACTAACAACATCAGCACCAGCTCTGGCCTGAGAAACAGCCTGTTTACACAACTGATGAACTGTTTCATCATTCATGATGACCCCATCTTCCCTAACAATACCATCATGCCCATCAGAGGAATAAGGATCCAATGCAACATCTGTGTAAATAGCAATGTCGTCAGAGTATTTGTCCTTGAGGAGACGTATTGTTCGAGGTACCAGACCATTGTCGTTGAATGCTTCATCTCCTGTGGGTGACTTCAAAGCATCAGGAATCTTGGGAAAGAGCACAAAACCTTTGACACCGACATCTCTGGCCTTGTAGACCTGCAACATTCATTTGGTAACTCGGAATTGTTCAGCTAGGAGCTTATGACTAATTAGTTACTGCAAGCCTCATCGAGAAGACCATGTCTCCACCCAAGCCTATAACATCCAGGCATAGCACCAACTGGGGTGTCCTCTTCCCTTCATGAATAAATAGTGGGAGAACAAGATTCTCAGGCGTCAGACGTGTTTCCTGGAATGAAGCCCTCAATGCAGCTGATTTTTGGTTACGACGTGGACGCCGAGAAAGTGGCTGGGGATAATGGTTTGACAACTGGGGTTCCTTCTGGCACAGGGGCTATAAACAGGCGGGGAAGCGGGGAAGAGGAGATGGAGGGGAACAGGGACAGCGGGTCATGGTGGCTCCGGTGGTCGGTCTGCTGATGAGTCAGGTGGTCAGGGCTTTGACAGGGAAGGAGGAGAAAGATGAAGATGGAATAGGAGGATGGCACATGGTCGGCTAGAAAAAGTTAGGGATGGGTTTCCAATAGAAAAAGGGGAGGAAATTTGCATATATATATACATGTGACTAGGGTTTTGGTTGACCTAGGAGTGGGCTTGGTCAACTCCCCTTGGGTTGGGCCTTGGTCTACAATCCTTGGAGTGGTTCTTGGCCTCACATGAGGATGTTGGGCTATAAATTATAATTATTTAATTGCAGGGGTAGGTGTGATATACGGGGCGATGTGCGCGCGATGTACATCCCGAAAATTACGAAAAAATACACGTGAAAGGAAAATTGAGTTTCTTCATGAATTTTCCAATGGCGAGGACACCTAAATGTACTTTTACATAGAAGCCCCCCAACAATTAGAAAATTGTACAAAGGCAGAAATTGGATTTAATTAATTAAATCGAAACGCGCACGATGTTCTAGAATTAATTAGGAGTACATGGGATCAAATTTAGACGGCCACAATTGTTAGGGCGTAGAGTGGAACAGTGCAGAATATTAATATAATCCGGGTTGTACAAAAACGGTCAAGATTCTGTCTCCAATTTCGATTGGGACGCACAAGGGTACAAAATTGGAATTTATTTGAATTAAGAAATAACGTCCGCGACGTTTATTGTGCGGCTAAAATATAGTATCATAGAGCAATATTATAAGTTGCACAAGGGTCAGAATAGTAGGAGGACATGTCTAGGATGAGATCGTGAAGTTTCTAGATAGGCAATGGCTAGTGAGGTACTCAATTATCGAAGCACAATAAGGTGCGCTATGTGTCATGATTATTTCGTAATTAAATTAATGCCGTGTTCTAATTCTAATTGGGTTCAAACTAGCCCTAATTTCAATATCTAAGCCAAGTAGCCCTAATTTTGGGTGAGGGGGTTTACAGTTAAGTAGTATAAGAAATATTGTATGCTTTGTTACACTGACATAGCTATCGAACGAACCCTTACCATGCTAAAAAGATAAGTAAATGAATTTACTTGAACAAGTTCCTTTGTAATATGCTAAGAAAGAGATAGATATTGCATGCTAGTTATGAAATCAAAATTGCTTGCTATTTTATGTTTTGCTTGCATGTTTGCTATCGACTGCTATAAGTCTTTGATCGTATAGGGCTAATAATGTGCCTGAGGTACTGGTCTAGTAGGTGTGTTGTGACTTGCTGACAATATGTTTGCTTGATCATGTTTTGTGACATTTGTTTTGCTTGCATTATAGATGCTTCATGTCATTGCATTGGTCTTGGACAACTTGTGCAAGGTCTTGTCTCTCAAAATATTCCTGGGATACTAGAAATTGCTCGGTCCGGAAGAGATTTTTGTTTTGTCCTGAGGATACGGCCTACGGGGTCTAGTGGGGCGATATGTCTATTAGTGTTGTGCGGACCATGATGTCATAATGCTAGTATTGTTTGTGTTGGTGAAGAGCTGAACCTTGAGTGGACAGCTGCCGATACATGCTCGTGCTAGTGAAGAGATAAACCTTGGAACCTTGAGTGACAGCTGCCGATACATGCTCGTGCTAGTGAAGAGATAAACCTTGGGTCACCGCTGCTAATCATGTGGCTATCCATGGACCATCATATAGTTAGGGCGTATGCTAGGTTTACCTTCTTGTATACCTAACTATTTGATGCAGAGACAGACAGAAAAAGAGAACCTTATACATATATGTTTATACAATTTGTTGCTAACTTGTATGTCTGCAGCAGGATAACCTTTCGACAAGGGGTAAGAAATACAATGATTATATATATATAGCTTGCTTGTTCATTTTATTTGCATCATAGAGTTTATCTGATAGTGCTTCATGCATTCACATCAGTTGGACAATGGCTATTAGTGTAGAGCTGAACCTTGGTCCCGGCTGCTATTATGTTAGTGAAGAGCAACCATGAGTTACAGCTCCTAATAACATCAGATAAAAGGGTCATTAGTTAGCTGGTTTATCGCTACTGATCCTGAGTTTCTCGGGGACCGAAATCATATAGCTAGTTTTTCTTGTTTGCTTGAAAGAATGATAGTCCACTTGATGCACTTGTTTTGGTTTAAGATGAACAGTCCACTAGAGATAACTTTTGTTCCTAAGAGTTAGAATACGGTACACGATACATGCTGTGCACTGCACGATAGAACATTGTCCTGATTGTATGCTTATTGTTTGAATATGCAAACTATTTCTAAAGCTATGTTTTCAAAAATAAGTAAACTGACTCAAATCCTGTGCTGCATGAAATGAACATAGGTAAAAGTAGCAAGATCACTAGTAATATAATATTTTGCCACATGCTTACTTAGTGTGGGTTTCAGGGGGTGTTGCTTATGTTCGTTGATTTTATACTCACCAGTACTTTCTCCAAAGCACTGACCCACCAACAGTTTGCTTATTCTCAGGTGCTGGATCGTCCGAGGAAGCGATAACCGTACCTCATCCCTAGGACCCAAAAATCTGGAGTCGATGTCTTGAGTCATATCGAGATTGCTTTGAGCTACTTTTGTATAGAGGGATATAATGTATGGAACGATGTCATTAAAATCGAGGGAAAGAGAGTGCTTGAGCGATTTGTAACCTCGATCAAGCGCCACTTGTAACACTTTTGAATATCAATAAGAGCTTATTTTCTTATGCCATTGTGTTCTATACTTTTCTGTAATATGTGTCGTTGCTTCTCTTTTGAATAGATTACTTGTCCTTGTTCAAGCTTTGGCCTTGTACAATCATAATTTAGGCTTGTACGGCATCGCAGCCAAGCAAGGACGATCGATTCTGTAGTGACCAAGCAAGAACGGTCGGCCCCTGCGGGACCGGGACGTGACATAATGGTATCAAAGCTACTTGATTCTTTGCCCATTCCGTTGCCTTCGACTCAGAGATGTGCCTGATATTGTGTTGCAATGAGCGTTCCATACAATAAGTCTGTAGATATTCTCAAAGGTGCGCACAAAAGTTTTCTTATTTGCTTTCTTGTTGTTTAAAGATGTGATTTTGTGATTCCTGATTTGCTTGTGTTTTGATTGAGGATGGTGAGGGATGAGGACTATCGCTGCTCTGGATTTTGTAAGTTTCTCCTTGAGTTTGAGGACAAAATTTTTGGTCGGTGGATAAGTATGTAGTGTCCCGCTCCGCGTAGGCACTATATATAATGATATTGCTTTGCTTGCTCGAGCGAAAGTCTTTTCGTTGAGTTTCCAATCGAATCCCAAGATGATTGATCTAAGTGAGTGGACAGAACTTTATTTTCTAATTCTTGCACACCTTAATAATGAATCTGAGTTTTTTAATACTTTTTCTAAGAAGATAGTTTCATAAGAAGAATGATAGAACTTGACTTTGCATGCTTAATAAGGGAACTCGTATAGCTTGTCATTAAAATGAACCTGCTTGCTTAACTAAAGAACTTGTATGCTTGTCTGAAAAGAGATAGAACATTGCCATGCTAAATCAAAAAGTATAAGAAATCTTGCATGCTTAGTTACACTGACACAGATATCGAATGAACCCTTACCATGCTAAAAAGATAAGAAAATGAATCGCTTGAACAAGTTCCTTTGTAATATGCTAAGAATAAGATAGATATTGCATGCTAATTATGAAATCGAAATCGTGCTTGCTATTTTATATTTTGCTTGCCTATTTTGCTATATCGAACGGCTACAAGTCTTTGATTCATATAAGCAGAGACTAATAGTGCGCCCTGAGGTACGATCCTTGTGATCTAGTGGGGTGTGCTATTAGATATGTGAAAGATGTGCTTTGCTTGACAAGATGTATTTTACTCGACCATATATGTTTTGCTTGATTATTTATTTTGCTTGCATTATAGATGCTTTATGTCATTGCATTGGTGTCAGACAACTTGTGCACAACGTCTTGTCTCTCGAACGGTTCCTGGGGTACTAGAAATTGCTCAGTCCGAAAGAGATTTTTGTTTTACCCTGAGGATACGACCTACGGGGTCTAGTGAGAAAATATGTCTATTAGTGTTGTACGAAGCCCATGATGTCACAACTGCTAATATTTGTGTGTGTTGGTGAAGAGCTGAACCTTGAGTCACAACTGCCGACACATGTACATGCTAGTGAAGATCTAAACCTTGGGTCACCGCTGCTAATCATAAGGCTACCAATGGACCATCATATAGTTAGGACGCATGCTAGGTTTGCCTTCTTGCATATCTAACTGTTTGATGCAAAGACGGACAGGAAAATAGAACCTTATGCATATATATTTATGCAAATTGTTGCTAACTTGTATGTCTGCTGCAGGATAACCGTTCGACAAGGGGTAAGAAATATAAGAGTATGCATATATAGCTTGCTTGTTTATTTTTTTTGCATCATAGAGTTTATCTGATATTACTTCATGCATTCGCATCAGTTGGAAAATGGCTATTAGTGCAGAGCTGAACCTTGGTCTCGGCTACTATTTGTAGAAGCATGAAAAATACGATAGAGAATTATACGCGTAAAACCCCCAATGTGCATGAAGCCAGCGTGAAACAGAGCTCCAGCGCTATGTGACGTAAGATATGACTTCAGAGCCATTGGCGTACAACAGAGCTTCAACGCTATTCAGCGTAAAATAGAGCTCCAGAATAGTCCATGTAAAGTAGTACTTCCAGACTGCTTTGGCGTAAAAAGGTTGCTACATCGCCACTTCGGCGTAAAATATGTCTGCTTTTAATGCAGCAGAAAGTTGTATAAGGAACTCTTCGTATTCCTCGAATAAACCTGTCAAACAAAACAGTGAACCTGACTCCTGACAAAGAGTACTATACGACAATCGAGAGGACGGCTGTAATAATGATTCTGTACAGAGACCCAGACTGTCGTTTAGTGACATAATCCTTGATATAAGTCATTTTTACGCATTCAAGGAATACGCTGCCTATTCTACACATATAGAGATGAGTTTTTATGCTCAAGATGAGATGAAACCAAACGCCACGTCAAAAGCTGTTCTTCATACAGAACTCGAGGCACATCTCTGCAGTTAATACGCGAGATGGGGGCAGATCTCTGCATTTAATGCACGAGATTTGGTTCTACTTTTAATGACTGGGAGAGCTAAAATTAGGGCTAATACGTTCATATCACCATTCCTGCATATTATGCCAACCAAGCTATTTTCAACTATAGGAGTACGCCGTATGCTATCTCCTCGAAATACGCCAACTCAGGCTATATTTGTAAAGGTATGTGATAAGGCTATTTGGCCCAGAATACGCTCAAAACATCAATCAGGAAGGATAATTGGCTAGTTTACGCTGGTTACCTACCTATGCAACATCAAGCTTTACGCAGAACTTGGCTTTTACGCCAACAAGACAGCTATTCGACTTTTATGCCAACAAGACAGCTACTTGGCTTTTACTCCAACAGGACAGCTATTTGGCTTTTACGCCAACAAGACAGCTATTTGGCTTTTACGCCAACAAGACAGCTACTTGACTTTTATGCCAACAAGATAACTATTTGGCTTTTACGCCAACGAGACAGTTATTTGGCTTTTATGCCAACCATCTCTACGCGAGGGGCAGTTACCTATGTGGTTTGCATGCCGTGATCTTCAATGAGCGATTATATGCTTTACCTCATAATAGGACACGCGTCACACGCGGATTCAGGAGATCATTTAGACGTGGGTAGCAGTTATTATAACCGCCGCGTAAAAGGTACAACTCTCTCCGCTGTTTAGTTTCTATACCGACTGGTCAGTTACTGTGACCGAGGTCTATAAATAGAGACTTCCGGTCACAGGAGATAGGGGAAAAAAAGGGATCGAAATCAGAGGAGATTAGAGAGAGAGCACATACAGAGAGTGTTGATTGACAACTTTGGCAACGAGAGTTCAATTCCTCCTGCAATCTTTGAAGCTTCTTCTCCTTCTTCTGCAGCACTTCTTCGTCATCGTGTGGTCCAAGGGACAAAGTGATCGACCACAGATCAGACTCCTATAGTAATTTTTTCTTAAATTTTTTTTTTTTAATTAATATCCTCGTATAGGATTAATTGTACTTTTTCTTTCTTGTTTGAAAATAAAGAAAGAGTTTCGTATAAACCTAGTTTCAATTTCTTTTGTTTATCATCAAACACAAGAGGGCAACTCTGCTGGGGACTACTTTCTCATCTGATAAGAAAGCCATTGCTCAACACGATGCTGTATCTGTCGGATCAACGAAGAAGACTCTGGTCATCCAATTCGACCAATCTACTTATGAAGATATGCTTCACGCAGGAGGTAGCTCTCATTCCCTCTCTGTCCAGGACAACAGGAAGATATGTAAAGTATGGATGCCCCGGACATCCTCTACCCTTCCTGCAGGCTCTTTCTCTCCGACCAACAAGGTTGTGACATCACAACCTGTACGTCTTGTGCATAAAAATCTGTCTCCCGTCTGTGACGTGGTAGATAAAGCTTCTGGCAATGCCTCAGTGCCAATCCAGAAGTCTAGAACGTGTCCTGCGCATAAAACTTTGTCTCCCGTCTGTGACGTGGCAGATAAATTTTTTGACAAGGCCTGAGCGCCAATTCAGAAATTTTAAACGCGCCCTGTGCGTAAAAATATATCTCCCATCTACGATGAGGCAAATGGTCCCTTTGATCATGTCAAGGGAAAACAAGTGGCGAATCTCCCGACCTCTAGGCTTGTATGCCATCAAGAGAAGAAGTTGCCCACTCTTCAGATTACGCGTGAGGCTGGAGGCCGTTTGAGGACTTCCCCTGTTTTGCGTGAACCTGTGCGAAGCTCCAGATTATGCCAGGATAAGCCCATCCGTGTAAAGAAGACCCAGTTTACGAAAACATACGCTCCTCAGACGGACGATGGATCGTATGCTACTGATATGGCTGAACTGCTGTATTCTTATGGCAGGAGGAGAGTTATGGTTCCCAATCTCCATACCCCAACTGATGTAAAAAGGCAGAATAAGCCTTCTTCTTATTCTTCTTCTCCTGTTAATCCCCCTAATTTGCGTGATTTCTTGATCCAGAAGCGCAAAGACAGGGGATCTTCTAATATGTCTATTATACCCCCTATGGAGCATTGTTGTAATAGTCATAAAGTTGTAGTTAACTACTGCTATTCTAAGGCAAAACGGTCAGTTTTTGACCGGTTGAACTACTCTTTGCCCTTACAGGAAAAAAAGCCGACATTCGCATCAGTAAACATGGCTTCACATATCCCTACAAGAAGGTCAAGTTTAAAACGTCATCCCTCTAGAACTCCAAGCCAAAGGAGATTTGATAGACTCCTTAAGAATATTGAAGCGGGTGTCTTTCGAAATACTCGCTCGAAGTTGCGACAATCAGCTTCATATTCTTCCGATTCCAACACTGGGGGTCGCCAGTTTCCTGAATGTGATAATGACAGTATAGACTCGATCTCTACAGAGATCTATACTAACCCCTCAATAGCACCTAGAGAAATAGAAGTTTATGCCATTAGAGATGAACATAAAGAGGCTTCCCCATCAGGAAGTACTGAGCAATGCATCGCTGTATTGGAAGCATCGTTTAAAGAGATGCATTCCATGATGGAGAGTATACGCCAAATAATGGTGACTCAACATGCAGCTGCTATAGCTCAAGCATCGGTTCCTCTGACTCAACTACGTGTAGGGGTGGACATGCCACCATCCAACGCAAGCCAAAAGCCAGTTCAAAATCAAGAATCAGCTGCTCCTCAACCTCCCAACCCAGAGAATGTATTGCCTCCTGTTGGAGTTACAATACAACCGACCTCTCACCTCTCTGCGGTCCCTTTCCCAGATGAAGATCCGATGCAGGCAGTTCGGGAATTGAAAGCCCAATTTGATGCCTTGAAGCATAAGGACAAGCTCAAGAAGTTGAGAATCAACCAGCCATACCCAGCTATCTGGAACGAGATCCCTTTCCCACCAAAATACAAACCACATGCTATAGTTTTGTTTGAGGGAAAGACGTCACCAAGCCAGTACATGAACTACTTCAGCATGATGACGGTGTTGTTGCAAGGGAATGACGCCCTTCTCACTCGAGTATTTAAGGGCTGTCTGTCTGGAGTGGCCTACCAATGGTACCGTAGTCTTGCGGACAACTGCATTACTTGTTTTAAAGATTTTAAGACTCTGTTCTTCGCTCGATTCTACGAAGGAGGGATGGACATGTCTATGTCCTCGCTCATCAAAGTGAAGCAGAAGGAGAAAGAGAACGTTCGTACTTTTATTGAACATTTTCGTTAGGCCACTTTGCAGATGCCTCCCGGAGTTCTGGATTCAGCCTTGGTGGACATTTACAGGAAGAACCTTCCCACTGATCTCAGTGTTCACGGGACCATATTAGTTCCATGATAGGCCCTCATTTATTATCTCAGCGGTAGCCACTGAAGATAACAGTCGGAAGGCGCGTGACAATGGAATCATGATCTCTACCTCTGATAGAGGGAAGCGGTCATCCTCCAATAGCGACCATACTCGTGGTTCCAAAGGAAAGGAAGCTCTAGCGATTAATACGTCCATACAACATACTTCAGGGACTACGCAGATGAATCCGGGGACTTCCAGGCCTAAAGAAGAATATTCTTTTGACGACGACGATATTTCAAGCATATTCGATTGTCTAGTCAAAAGTGGCAAGCTCACTCTCCCAGAGGTAAAGCGGCCTAATGAAGTCGGCAGTACCAATAACCCTAAGTACTGTATTTTCCACAGATACGTACATCACCCCACAAAGGCATGTTATGTACTAAAAAAAAATCCAGGAGTTGATCGACGCCAAGGCCATCACTCTACGTAATAGCAAGAAGACGGTCACTACCAACATGATCTCTCTCCAATTCGACAATCTGCCTCCTCAGGAAGTCCCGGATGGTATAGTACCTATTCCCCGGACGATGATGAACATTGTTAATCTTCCTCCGACCAGGGGTCAAAATCATGACCTAGTACCCCTAACTACCAAGCGTGGGAAGATCATGTGGGTTCATCCTGATCTGGTGCCAGAGATTATGGAAGAGACTCAAGCTGCTAAAACTAAGTCTCAAAAGAACTCAAGATGTAAACCGTGCCATATGGTTGCAATATCCCTAACATCAGAAGAAGAGGCTTTGGCTACCGGAACCCGTTCAGGGAAAGCCTACCTCAAGGACTATGGAGGAAATCAGAAAGAAGCAACGACAGACACTTCAGCTGCCAAACTTCCAGAGCCTGAACCTGTCATACTAGAGGTAGGTCCTTCTAGACCAACTTTGACAAACAAAGGCAAGAAAAAAGAAGTTCATTTTGATAAATCTTTGAAGAATATTCAAAACAAAGGTTTAGAGAAACCATATAACTTTAACATCTTAGCCCAGTTGGCTAATACTCCAGCCAGATTGTCTATTTTTGAGCTACTTAGGGTATCCAAAGACACTCGTCAAGCCCTGAGTGAAGCATTAATGCAGGCGAATGTATGCCCGACTCAGCTTAAATCCCCTGATAAAGAGCCTGTGGTATGTCCTCAATGCCATAGTGTGATGGAAGCGGTCCCTAACATCACTTTCACTCAAGAGGATATATTATTGAAACATAACAAGCATGACAGGCCTCTTTATTACACCGAATACGTCGGCTCCATGGAGGTAGACCGGATTCACATAGATCTGGGATCATCGATCAACATTATCCCTCATAGTCTTCTCAGACCGTTGAGAATTCTTACAAGAGAACTGACTTACACTACCACTACAATCGTGGGTTTCAACGCCATAAAAAGTAAGCCGTTGGGGAAGATTCGTCTGAGGATCCAGATTGGTGACCTTAGATCAGTGGCTACTTGCTACGTCATTGATTCGGAGGTGTCTTACAACATTCTGTTGGGCAGACCATGGATCCACGATCACAATATTATTTCTTCAACTCTACATCAATGCTTCAAATATGTAGACGCCCAAAGAACAATAAAAACAGAGTTTGCTGATCTCAACCCTTTTAAAGGAGTTGAGTCCTACTATTTTGATGCCATGTTGTACACCCAAGACTACATGAAGGAGGTGACAGACAAGACGGAGGAGGAATCCTACCGGGAGCCAGGAGAACCATCTGCTGAGCAACCTTTGTCAATCCAGGTGAAAGGGCGGACTACCCGTCCGAAAGTCATAGAACCCATGGCTATCCACTTGGGCAAAACCAAATTGGGAGAAGAAAATGATCCCCAAGTGATCACTCTGAACCGAAAGCCTCCACCTTTGGTCATCAACCTTAGGTGCAGCACGCAGCCGACTGATGTAAATACAAGCGGGAACGTAGTTTCTGACGATAATAAAGAATCTCTTTTCCAGTATACTGACGCTCAATTTCCAAATCAGGAATCCTCCCCTCATAACGATATAGAGCCTATAGCACAAAAATTCTTGGAATCTATATACTCCTATCATCCGTATATGTAGAAAGTAGCATCAACATCTAATGTCATCACGATATATGGGCCACATGAAGATTCTATCTTTATTGTTCCACCTACTCGCAACGACCAGCATCCAATAGTCTTCGGTCGCATGCGGAATATACCGATTATACAAGAAGATTCTCACGAGTCCGATGCTGGAAAAATGCAGGTTCACAGATATAGCCTACAGGCTTTGAAGATTGTGCAAAATATGGGCTATGACTTGAAGTCGGAGCCAGGCCTCAACTATAGGAAATGCAGGCGAATACCATTGCACGGTAATCCCTACTGTCAGCAAACTCATTTTGGGTTAGGGTATACCATATCTCGTGCAACTTCGAACAACTCTGAGTCAAGTGAGGATACATTTTCCTCTTCGCAGGATGGTTCGTCGTCCTCCGGTTCATGTGCTGATCTCGAACGAGTATTATCAGTAAATACGGTATTGACATATTCTCTCGAAGCAGAGGAACAAGAATCTGAACCATTTGAAAATGACTCCTGGGCATAGCAAATAGATACACAATGGGAACTCCGGTTCGAGCAAAGAGAACCATCCACTGAAGATAAAGTTATCCAAGTCGATGTTGGGGATGAATTTTTACCAAAGCCGATATTTATCAGTAACAATCTTTCCAAAGAAGAAAGAAAAGAAATAATCCAGTTGATAAAAGAATATATCGATATCTTTGTATGAAATTATGAGGATATGCCAGGTCTTGATCCAAAAGTGGCTATCCATAAACTCAACATACTGCCCAATTCAAAGCCTATAAAGCAACACCAATACCGGTTTCGCCCGGATATGATGGATGCCACTGAAGCTGAAATCAAGAAGTTGGTAGCCTGTGGGTTTATCCGGGAAGAATAACATCATGATTGGGTCACCAATGTTGTCCCGGTCATGAAGAAAAGCAGGAAAGTTCGCATTTGTATTGACTTTCGATATCTAAATACGGCCTGCCCCAAGGATGAGTTCCCTCTTCCCATCACAGACATCATAATCGATAATACGTGCGATTTTGAGCATATATCTTTCATGGACGGCTTTTTAGGATACAATCAGATTAAGATGAATCCTGAAGATGAGAAGCATACTACCTTCCGTATACCACTGGGGGTATATTGCTATACATTCATGCCTTTTGGATTGAAGAATGCCGGGGCTACATATCAGCGAGCTATGAGTAACATATTCCATGAGCATCTACACAAAACGGTAGAATATTACATAGACGACATCGCTGTCAAAAGCTGCCTCAGGGATAATCATATCCAAGACTTGAAGATAGTGTTCGAGTTGATGCGCCAATATCAACTCAAAATGAACCCTACAAAGTCCTTTCTCGGTGTATCCAGTGGCAAATTCCTGGGATTTGTCATTACCGCTAAAGGCATTCAAGTTGACCCTGATAAAGTAAAGGCTATCCTAAAAATGCGACCACCCCGTAATCTGAGAGAACTCAGAGGATTTCAAGGTCGTCTAGCTTATATCAGGAGATTCATATCCAACCTCTCTGGGAGATGTCAACCTTTTTCTCGCCTGATGAAGAAAGGTATGTTGTTCGCATGGGACGAAGCCTGTCAGCAAGCGTTTAATGACATCAAATGCTATCTCACTAATCCTCCAGTTCTGGTGCCTTCCATCATAGGAAGACCATTTTTGCTGTATGTTCGAACAATGGATCATTATTTAGGGGCTCTCCTAGTACAGAAGAATAATGAGGGTCATGAACAGGCCATCTACTATCTAAGCAGGATGATGGTCGGAGCTGAACACCGGTACAATCCAGTGGAAAAAGAATGCTTGGCCCTAATATTTGCCATTCAGAAGATGCGACATTACGTCATATGTCAAAATATTTATATTATCTCCAGAATCAATCCTCTTCGGGTATTGATGAATAAGCCGAGTGTTCTTAATTCCTGACTCGCGACCCGAGCGATATTATTAACACCGTATGATATAGTGTACGTCCCTCAGAAGTCCATAAAAGGTCAAGCCTTGGCTGATTTCTTAGCTGCTCATCCAATTTCGAAAATCTCCAAACTATATGAGGACATTCTCGACGAAGTTGCAGAATATAATTCTACAATGAAAGGTGATACATGGCAGCTATTCTTCGATGGAGCCTCCAGGACTGGTCCCAAGGGAAACATGGTTTCAGGAGTAAGAATTATTCTTGTGACTCCTGATAAACTCGTTATTTATCAAGCATATTCTCTTAGCGAACCCTGCTCTAATAATGTGGCAGAATATAATGCTCTACTAATCGGGCTTCAAGTCGCTAAAGAATTGGATGTTGAATACCTGAAAGCTTTTGGTGATTCTCAGCTGATCGTCAATCAGGTCAGAAGAATATATGAAGTCCGTAATCCGGACCTCATTCCTTATCACCAAGCAACGACCGAGAAAGCCATGTCTTTTAAAGGACTTTTCCTAGAGCACGTGTCTCGATCTCAAAATTTAGAAGCTGATGCTCTGGCCAGTCTAGCTGCAGATCTAGCTATTCCTATAAGGAGGTAGAATTCGGTGATCCTTCTCAACAGCGATCTATTCTGTGTGAAATAATTTTCACATAGAACGCAGCTATGCTGTAAACACGGTTCCTCCTAAGAGAGACTGGAGAAGTCCCTTTATAGACTTCGTGGCATACAGAATCTTACCAGAGGATCCTAAAGAAGCAGTATCTATCAAAAGACGATCATTACGCTTCTATTTTGATGCTTCTTCACAAAGTCTATATCGCCGAACATACGATGGACTATTGTTACGATATCTCTTTGATGATGATGCAAAGCGGGTTATCCGAGAAGCTCATGACGGTGTATGTGGAGCACATCAACCGGTCCTAAGTTACAGGATCATATCAGGAGGATGGGCTACTACTGGCCCACTATGATTGCAGATGCCGTGAAATATGCAAGACAATGCAAAGCATGTCAGGTTCATGCAGATTTTATACATCAGCCTTCTGAGTATTTACATCCTACCATTGCATCATGGCCCTTTGAAGTATGGGGTATGGATATCATTGGTCCTATTCACCCGTCGTCTTCTAGAGGACATCGGTTCATATTGGCTATCATCGATTATTTCTCTAAATGGGCGGAGGTGATCCCCCTTGCTGAGGTAAAGACATCCAACATGATCAGCTTTATCAAGCACCATATAATTTATCGCTTTAGGATACCTCGAAGGATAATTTATGACAACGGGCCTCAATTCATCAGCCAAGCATTTCACCAATTTTACGATAAGAATCGGATACAAAATATGGCCTCAACGACATATAATCCTGCTGCTAATAGTTTGGCGGAAGCCTTCAACAAAACCATCATCAAACTCTTGAAAAAGTTTGTCTCTTCGAACAAAAAAGATTGGAATGAAAAGCTGGGAGAATGCCTCTGGGCATACCGCACAACGGTACGAACACCAACGGGTTGTACCCTATTCTCATTAGTCTACGGGTGTAAAGTAGTTCTCCCCATTGAAATCCAAATTCCATCACTCAGAATAGCAGTGGCTAATGAGTTGACTCAGGAAAATAATGATCGATTAAGGCTTCAAGAGCTAGAAGGATTAGACGAGAAACGCCTTCAAGCTCAACAGCGCATTACGTTCTACCAGACACACATCTCTAGAGCTTTTAACCAAAAAGTGAAGGAAAGAGTGTTCAAAGTTGGTGAGCTAGTTTTAGCTGTGAAGATGCCAATGATCATTACGCACAAAAGTAAGGATAAATTTCAGCCCAAATGGGAGGGCCCTTATATGATTGAAACGATGTTTTCAAATGGTGCTTACAGATTAGCCAAGCCTAATGGAGATTTGATAATGGCTCCTATCAACGGCAAATTCCTGAAGAAGTACTACGCTTAATCACCCTTGCTTAAATAGAGTATGGTGAAGATCTCATTCTGACGATACTACGTACAAAGACTGGTTGGATCATATTCTATCATGTTCTTATGACCTCTGAATAAATATGTTTAACTAATTTGGAACTTCAAAACCTATCACGTCCATATTACCTCTGATAGTGTTTTATATACAAATTTAGTTGGATCATATTCTATCATGTCCATATAACCTATGAATAGATATATCCAGCTGAAACTTATTGAAAGTATATCACGTCCATATTACCTCTGATATCACTTTCATCCTAGCCTATCATTTATATTCTAAAATGATGGGTCCACAAAGCCAGAAGAAGTATCTTTATTATCTCCGAGAAAAGCAAATTACAAAAGAAGCAAAAAGTACATCATTGGAGAAGAGCAGTTAAATCATGAATCTGTTGCGCCAAAGCAGCTATCCTCTCATTCCTGGAGTTCAAGATGTTAGCATGAGCCCATTCTAGCCATGCCTCATCATCGCTCAAGCGGGATAGTTTGGACCGAGCATCAACCGAACCGGAGCAGATGACACCCGCATGTGCCAAGTTCCGCTGAGCTGTATCCACTTGGCCCTTCAGCACATCACGAACTGCCGACGTCTTGAGAGCCCGCTCCCTTGCCTGAGCGAGTTTAGCTTCCAATTCTCGGGCCCTTATTTTATTTCTCTCATATTCGGCCTGACACTTCGCTAGCTGGGGAGTGACCTCCACTAAGACAGCCTACTCTTCATCCATTTCTTGCTGCTATTCCTGGATGGATTTGTTTAGAGATTCCATCTGCTCGGCAAGTTTCGCAGTTAAGGAGTCATACTCAGCCTGAACCAGATCGTCGATGCTGCCTCGGGATAGTTGCAAATATTCGTTAATGGGTTATTCTAAACAATTAACTATTTGCTCTAGCGCATCAGCTCTTTCAGCGTCGTTGAAATTTCTAATCGGCGCTATCGTAAGCTGGGAGGACGTCTGTAGAGCATCAAAGCCTAGATTCTTCTCCAGCACCATGGATATCAATTCCTTTAAAGTACGGTAGAATATGCAAGTGTATTGTTCAACTAGCATAGCAAAGATCGGATGTACGCTGGGAGTGGCTGCAATACCGGTAATTTTTCTTTCGGGGATGGCCACGGAGGATGTTGCCATGGCCGTTGCTTCAACGGATGGCGCAACAAAAGAAAGGACACCAACAACGGTTGAGGTTGGTGGCATACTCAACGAAGGAGACACAGTCGTGATAATGAGCTTATCCTCCTCCGGTGTTATTTGGACTACTACTGGCGGGTTGACATCCGAGAATGTTGCGGATGAAAGATCGACAGCTTCAAAGCATGCTTCTTCGATGTCGAACACCGTCGTTTCATCATCCGAATCCACAACAAAGTCAGAGGCTGCGTCAACTCCGCCCTCTCCAGAGATGTCTTCCCCTGAAAAGAAGACAAGAGAAAGTTAATATCAATTTGATGTTAATTTTCCTAAAAGAAGCGTAAAGACAACATTTACCCATGGCCGATAGTATGTATGTTGCGTCTGCAGCATGTACAGCTAAATCATTTCTTAATGATGCTAAGCAAGCTGTCATACCTGGAGAAGAGGGTGCACCAACTAACGTTTGAGGATAGTCATCCCAGTCGTCACCCAGATCCACTCGAGGTTCATCGGATGGAATCTCGCTGGAAATACTTACAGACGAAGGAGGGGTTATTCCCACTATTTGTCTAGATAAAGGTATTCTTAATATGCTCAATCTCGAAGGCGATCTCGAAGCACTACCAGTAGCAGTAGTAGCAGCAGCGATCGCGAGCAAAGAATCTCCGGCACTGCCAGCCGGAACTGTGGAGGTTCCCTCTCTAAAAGGCGAAGGACCTTTGATCAAAGAATTATCTCCAACAGGGGAAACGACAGGCTCACTCCTAGAGGCCCCATTGGTGGAAGCCCTTTTCGGACCTCTGACCGTCTTCTTCTTGCGGGAGGAAGGCTCTTTCAGAGTGGAAGCCTTTCGCTTATTAGAGATAACGAGAGGGTCTACTGGCGGAGCTATTACGCCTCTCGGTATTATCAACAAGAACTCGTCTGCCCCGGTATTGTCCTCACCTTCATTAGAGGAGACGGATGGGATCTCCTCTTTTCTAGTGGACTTATGGGAGCGCATCCTGAAACTTCCATGCACATCAAAATTGCGATGGAAGGTATTGATGGACGCATAAAACTGCGCGTACGAGTGAAGGATGCGCAACTCCATGGTGAGAGAAGTCGCGGGCACAGCAAAGATTGCACCAGTACAGCCCGTGATAAAATATCGCCATCCTCTGGCTCCATCAATAAGTCCACCTTTGGACTTGAAGCTGGTGATAGGATTTCCCATATGCAACTGATCATACCCAAATTGCCTGACAAACCGGCTAGGCAGATAAGGCTCCAAGTAGCAGTGGTTCTCACTTCTGTACAGCAAGTGGGAAGGTCTAATGCAAACCAACTAGTAAAAGGCTTCAGGAGAAAGAATAGTCCTCCCGTGGCCTGTATCCTGAAGTTTCGTCCTCTGTTGATTGATATGTACGGGAGGGACGGTACAGAAGAGCTTCCAACCATGGGCAAAATTTAATGCTCGCCAGCAATCTATGCGCTCGCCATATTCCAAAGGAAATTCTTGTAATTCAACAAGAAGTTATTTCCCGAACCGCTGGCAGAGCCGGGAGACATCACTCTGGTGTTGTGAAGGATTAACCATCCCATCAGGTATAGGAATGGTAATTCTACTCTGGGATATCCTTTACGCTACGTATCATCTGCAAGCAGCCCATCAGTAAGGGCCCTCAGGCCAGCTTGTATTCTACATACCATGGCGGAAAGCAGGCCCAATCTTGATCCAAACACCAAACACACTGCGAGCCGTATAGTATTGCGATGGATGCGATCCGCAGACGCGATGCCAGGCACTATCTATCGGCGTAGCCAGACAAAGAGAAAGCCAGCCAGTTGAGCTTTCCTTGACAGAGGCTTGTGATAATGCCTTATATAACTGAAGGCTTTAGTGCCTGTAGAATAACCCCCTATCACCTCATCGAGAATATAATCTGAAGCCCCTACGTCTTCAATGAGGTCATCGACTGTGTTGGCACTAAGCATGCTCAGGAGGTTCAAGAGCTTATCTCTGCTATCTACAACCTTGTCTGGCTTAGCATTTCTGGCTTGATGGAAGAAGAGGTAGGATACCCTCTTGTTGATATGAGCCAAATCAGAGAGCTCTTTGTAGAAGGTGCTGCAGGCAAGATAGTGGCACATCAGCTCCTGGTACATCGCTACTGCCCGAGGTTCTATATCCCTCAGCTCCCTATTCGTGGGAATGTACTCTTCATAAGGAGAGTCCTCCATTGGCAGCTTTGAAATCTCTGCCATCTCATGAAGGGCTAAGCCCAACTCACCTAACGGAGTGGCAAAAGTTCCAGTAAGCGAGTTGTATTGCTCCATCAAGGCTAAGAACATGTTGGGGTTGAGAGGCAGCCCAACACTAGTGGCACTCACAGCCGCAAATAAACTAATACTTTCCAGCTCCACCTGGAAGTGCTTCAGGGCCCAGGCAGTCAAACTGGCCCATCGAAGATTCCCGGGGCTAAGCCATCCACTGGTCCGAGGGTTAACCTTAGGGTACACTCCTCCCTGCCCCATAAAGTCATTGCAGAAAGTCGATATTTGAACCGGTTAGATCAGTGAAGTATCTTCACTCGGAACGCTACCCGGCAGTAATCCTCTGAAAGGGATAACAGGGCCTGAAGGACTGCTCACAAAGACTCCTCAGTTCAATACTTTCTTGTATGAGATCTTCCCTGGCCGCCTATGAAGATCTGGAGTCAGAGTCCACATCATCTTCCTAGGATGTGTGGCATGGAAGAATGCCGAGATAGGGTAATCTTTGGGCATCCTGGGCAGATACATGACCGTGCCCTCAGCAGTAAACACCCAATTCTCCTTCTTGGGCTTAGTCTGGGATTGTTTGTCGATAACATCCCCGAATAAGAAACCTGGTTTCTTATATTCAGTCCCATCTATGTATGTCAGGGGCTCTCCACTGATCATACTCAACATCATATGTTCTCCTTGGGACGAGATCAGAGTTTCCCTTTCTTGAGGATAATTGGATCCAGAGATGGAGAATGTCACATAGGGCAAGTCCTCCAGATAATTAGAATTCAGCATCCCAGCAGTGGAGCCCATCACTTCAGCCAAAGGAGGGATCTGCAAGTCCACTGCAAAATGCAAAAAAATTAGTTTTACGCTAGACGCTACACTCTTGCAGTATACACCAAAGATTAGCAGTCTGAGCTTTTACGCCAAGACTGCAAAAACTTGAGTCTTACGCTGGAACCTATTTCCGGTGCATAAAACTCAAGGTTGGCAGTATACGTCAAAATCTAACAGTCTGAGCTTTTTACGCCAGACTGCCAAAATTTGAATTTTTACGCCAGAATTTACATCTAGCGCGTAAAACTCGAAGTTTGTAGTATACGCTAAATTTTGACAGTCTAAGTTTTTACGCCAGACTGCGAAAAGATGGAGTTTTTACGCTAACATATTAGAAATATGGGCGTATTATTTCGCATACACGTACAACGTGTGCGAAAGGTCCTCTATTCCCCTCGAAGTCTTTTACCTGTGATGCCCAGAGCGCAACTCGTCGGGGGAGCACTTCGTTCAGATCGGGGCTCGCTCAGCCTAATGGGGGTTGCTCGTTCTTGAGCAGAGGAGCGAGAAGAGGAAGCAGTTTTCTTTCCCTTAGCAGTGAAAGCCTATTTTGGTGCCATATCGAAGCTCAAAGTTATCAGAAAAGAGATGAAGATGAAGAGTTCTCAAAGAGACGAAGGGTTTTGCAAAAGACAGATGAAGGGTTTCTCTCTCAAAATCTTGGACTATTTATAGAGTTCGGATAACTCTTCGAATCCCTAACCAAATCTGATATTTAATAGTGGGTTATAATTTGGGACCACGTCAGCCTATCATTTGAAAAAGAAGACAGACAGTCAGTGGATCCAGATTTTATGCGCAGAGCAGATCTATGATTTTATGCTCGGAGGCTACAAATCTACGATTTTACGCTCAGAATCTTTTACGCTCAGAGGCTACAAATCTACGATTTTACGCTCAGAGGCTATAAATATAAGATTTTATGCTCAGAAGGTTTTACGCTCAGAGGCTATAAATCTATGGTTTTACGCTCAGAGGCTACAAATCTACGGTTTTACGCTCAGAAGCTTTTTCGCTCAGAGGCTACAAATCTACGATTCTACGCTCAGAAGCTACAGATGGCCAATTACAAGGGTTTACGCAGAAAATGTTCTTTTTTGGCTACAAAATATTCCAAGTGCCTGAAACACACAGATGTCAGCATTGAAGATGACTCTTCTTCTTGGGCCATTGGAAGTTCATTCGAAGTCTAGTCAGAATCTTTTACATCTAAAAGTTCAAGTATGGCCTGTTCGACAGACATTTCTCGCCCTATTTTGAGGAATTTTTGGGGAAACTATTCTTGAAGATGATGGTCTGAACAGAAATTTTTTGTATCAGAGAAGTGACAGTTCAGAATTTTTATGCGACTCCTCGTCCAAAAATAGCATGACAGTTGGATCTTCAAGACAACTTAATGCTAAGGAGCTTTTTACGCATCTTCCGTTACGCGTAAAAGCTGGGACGTGACCGGATAAGCATTTATCAGAGTCAGCGTAAAATTACTCAGACGTGCCGAAGCTGCACATTATCAGACTTTCTCACAGCAAATATGGAAAATCAGCTATGTGTAAAAGAAGATAAGTTTATTAATCATGATCACATATGATGGAAATCCAGTTTACAAAGAATTTTTTATTTTTATGATTACATATGATGGAAATCCTTTTTCTAAAAAGGATTTCTTATTTTCATTTAAGATCACACTGGAAATCTGTTGTGCCAGGTTTTCATATTAGTGTAGATCTTTTTTTTCTTCTATGGCACTTCATCGGCTTCTACAGCCGATGAACAAGAAAATGGTTAATGGCGGAAGAATACAAAACTGGGAGTGCATTATTCAAGCCTACCCTCCATACGTCATGGCAGACACGCCCTAGAATTGTGTTAGGGATTTAGACCCAACACAATACTGGAAGATAGGGCCAAACTGCCTACCTTCGCCCAGCTTCATAATGGAAGAAAATACAGCTATCAAGCTGTGTGGTCCGATGAGACCCTTCTTATCTCCTGGACGAATTGCCATCTAAAATTGCTGATTATCCCGAGCAAAGGAAGCTATGATATCCTTCCTGATCCATCATTGCAGAGGATATTTGCTCGAAGATGCCTCTTTTTGCGGCTCCTTATATGCTGGAAGAATATGATCTTCTTCTTCCTCAGGTCAGCCCAATGGATCTCGGCGACCATCTCTTTTTGGTGAAGGAAGTATAGAAAAATAGGTTCACTCACTTGCCTTTATATAGGCAGAAGAGAACATACCAAATCCCAACAAATTCCTAAAATTTGTCGAGAAATCAGCCTCGCAGAACGAGTCAAATTTGACCGTTTCATGCTTCATTCAAAGTATTTCAAATTACGAGGAATTTGAAAAATTTGAAGGGGGTCTTGTAGAAGCATGAAAAATACGTTGGGAAATTATACGCGTAAAACCTCCAACGTGCATGAAGCCAGCGTAAAACAGAGCTCCAGCACTGTGTGGCGTAAGATATGACTTCAGAGCCATTAGCGTACAACAGAGCTTCAACGCTATTCAGCGTAAAATAGAGCTCCAGAATAGTCCACGTAAAGTAGTACTTCCAGACTGCTTTGGCGTAAAAAGGTTGCTACATCGCCACTTCGGCGTAAAATACGTCTGCTTTTAATGCAGCGGGAAGTTATACGAGGAACTCTTCGTATTCCTTGAATGAACCTGTCAGACAAAACAGTGAACCTGACTCCTGACAAAGAATACTGCACGACGATCGAGAGGATGGCTGTAATAATAATTCTATACAGAGACCTAGACTGTCGTTTAGTGACATAATCCTTATTATAAGTCATTTTTACGCATTCAAGGAATACGCTGTCTATTTTACACAGGCAGAGATGAGTTTTTACGCTCAAGATGAGACAAAACCAAACGCCACGTCAAAAGCTGTTCTTCGTACAGAACTCGAGGCACATCTCTGTAGTTAATACTCGAGATGGGGGCAGATCTCTGCATTTAATGTACGAGATTTGGTTCTACTTTTAATGACTGAGAGAGCTAAAATTAGGGCTAATACGCTCACATCACCATCCCTGCATATTACGCCAACCATGCTATTTTTAACTATAAGAGTATGCCGAATGATATCTCCTCGAAATACGCCAACTTAGGCTATATTTGTAAAGGTATGTGATAAGGCTATTTGGCCCAGAATACGCTCAAAACATCAGCCAGGAAGGATAATTGGCTAGTTTACGCTGGTTACCTACCTATGCAGCATCAAGTTTTACCCAGAACTTGGCTTTTATACCAACAAGACAGCTATTCGGCTTTTACGCCAACAAGACAGCTACTTGGCTTTTACTCTAACAAGACAGCTATTTGGCTTTTACGCCAACAAGACAGCTATTTGGCTTTTACGCGAACAAGACAGCTACTTGGCTTTTACGCCAACAAGATAACTATTTGGCTTTTACGCCAACGAGACAGTTATTTAGCTTTTATGCCAACCATCTCTACGCGAGGGACAGTTATCTACATGGTTTGTATGCCGTGATATTCAATGAGCGATTATACATGTTACCTCATAATGGGACACGCGTCACACGCGAATTTAGGAGATCATTCAAACGTGGGTAGCAGTTATTATAACCGCCGAATAAAAGGTGCAACTCTCTCCGTTGTTTGGTTTCTACGCCGACTAGTCAGTTACTGTGACCGAGCTCTATAAATAGAGACTTTCGGTCACAGGAGATAGGGGAGAAAAAAGGGATCAAAATCAGAGGAGATTAGAGAGAGAGCACATACAGAGAGTGTTGATTGACAACTTTGGCAACGAGAGTTCAATCCCTCCTGCAAACTTTGAAGCTTCTTTTCCTTCTTCTACAGCACTTCTTCGTCATTGTGTGGTCCAAGGGACAAAGTGATCGACCGCAGATCAGACTCCTATAGCAATTTTTTCCCAGAATCATTTTTTGTACTTAACATCCTCGTATAGGATTAATTGTACTTCTTTTTTTCTTGTTTATAAACAAAGAAAGAATTTCGTATAAACCTAGTTTTAATTTTTTTTGTTTATCATCAAATACTATTATGTTAGTGAAGAGCAACCATGAGTCACAGCTCCTAATAGCATTAGATAAAAGATTTATTAGTTAGCTGGTTTACCTCTATTGATCTTGAGTTTCTCGGGAACCGAAATTATATAGCTAGTTCTTCTTGTTTGCTTGAAAGAATAATAGTCCACTTGATGCACTTATTTTGGTTTGAGATGAACAGTCCACTAGAGATAACTTTTGTTCCTAAGAGTTAGAATATGATGCAAGATACATACTGCACACTGTACGATAGAACACTGTCCTGATTGTATGCTTATTGTTTGAATATGCAAATTATTTTCAAAGCTATATTTTTGAAAAGAAGTAAACTGACTCGAATCCTGTGCTGCATGATATAAACATAGGTAAAAGTAGCAAGATCACTAGTAATGTAATATTTTGCCACATACTTACTTAGTGTAGATTTCAGGGGGTATTGCTTCTGTTCGTTGATTTTATACTCACTAGTACTTTCTCCAAAGTGTTGACCCACCAACAGTTTGCTTGTTCTCAGGTGCTAGATCGTCCGAGAAAGCGATAGCCGTGCCTCTTCCCCAGGACCCAAAAATCTGGAGTCGATGACTTGAGCCGTATCGAGATTGCTTTAAGCTAATTTATTATAGAAGGACATAATGTATGGAATGGTGTCATTAAAATTGAGAGAAAGAGAGTGCTTGAGCGATTTGTAACCTCGGCCAAGCGCCGCTTGTAACACTTTTGAACATCAATAAGAGCTTGCTTCCTTATGCCACTGTGTTCTTTCCTTTCTGTAATATGTGCCATAGCTTTCGTTTTGAATAGCTTACTTGTCCTTGTTCAAGCTTTGGCCTTGTATAAGCATAATTTAGGGTTGCACGATATCGCGTCCAAGTGAGGACGATCGGTTCCATAGAGATCAAGCGAGGACGATCGGCCCCTGCGGGATCGGGGCATGACAAAACACAAATAAATCAGATACTCGATGCAAACCATAACAACTCCGTCAATACCAAAGTCAGACTCTGCAACAGCTATTTATTTCATTTTCAAATATAATATTTTATTTATTTGAGTCTAGGAATGATGTAAGTTGAGTCGCACTGGCAAATCCTAAGTATGTATACCCAGATACTTAGTCCACTCAAATAAACCAAAGAATCTATCCACCAAATTAGGCCACATTCATTTACAAAGTCTACCGTACTAGAAGATCGAACTCGGGCCAAACTCGTATCGAACTTGGACCGAACTCGTTTACCCTTTTGGTATAAAATCAACCAGTTCAATAGCTCATGATTTCTTGGCCCAATGGTTGAAAATTTGAATTAAACCCCAACCGAATTCTGATCAAATTCTGTTTGCCTAGAACCTATAAATATGATTGGATTTCTTTATTCTAACAACACCATAACAACTCAACCATTCTTAAGTCTTCTATCCTATTATGAGCAAACCTCTAAGCCTTAACCTTCCCATCTAAAGAGCAACTTCCTAGCCTTCCTTGTACCAAGTGTGATCTCAGTCTAGAAGTCTTCTGAGTTATAAATAGTTTTGTTCAATCAGTTATTCTCTCTCTCAAGTTGTGAAGTTGCTAGACTTCGGATCAAAACTCGTAGTGTAAAGAAGTGGCAATCCTTCGGATCAATGCTTGTGATTCACTATTGGTGATTATAGTGGAGAAACTCCGAGCTTGAGTTCTCGGGACTGGACTAGTCCTCTCAGAGAAAAAATACTATTTATTTTGGTATTTGTATTTGCTTTCTCTCTTACTCTATTGCATATATTCATAACACTGCTAGTAGGATTCTTACACATGAGATACATTCTAACTGCTAGTAGTTGATCACCATTGCATGCCATAGAATTATAATTTAACAAGTAATTTTATTTTGCTGCATACATAAACTCTATTCAACCCCCTCTAGTGTTGCCATATACGATTCTACAATTGGTATCAGAGTGGTTACTCTTCGCATTATAACTTTTACTCTTATAATATAAACTTTTGCTTATACCAATTGCTCCTACAATTGGTATCAGAGCAGGTACTCTTATAGTAAAAATTTTATTAATACCATTTGTTCCTACAACTAGTATCAGAACAGGTAATCTCTTATTTGATTTTTGATTCCAATTACTTCCTATAATTGATATCAGTACTCTTACATTGGAACTATTACTAACATCAATTGCTCCACAATTGGTATTATAGCAGATAGTCTCTTAATTAGTTTATGATCCCAATTACTCTTTCAATTGGTATCAAAACATATGCTCTCTTTATATAAATATTTTTGATATTATTTGTTCCTTAATTGGTATTATAACTGGTACTCTTTATATAGGAACTATTGCTCATAAGTACGTTCTCTTGATTATCAGATTAACATCCAAATAGCATAACATATGGCAACAACAAGATCACTATTTTCCATCAATGGTGAAAGCCAACTTCTTAATAAGCCACCTATTTTTAACAACACTAACTATTTATTTTGGAAAATATATATGAGTGCTTTTCTAAAATCTCTTGGCTTTAACTTATGGACTTACATTACTAATGGTTACAAAAGAGTTGACAAAGCAGATAATGAATATACCGAAGATGAAAAGAAAGCAGCAAGCGATGATGCAAAGGCAATATACATGCTCTACTGTACTCTAGGAGAAGACGAATTCAAACTTATCTCCAAGTACAAAATATCATATGAGATTTGGAGAATGCTGGAAGCAACTTATGGAAACAGAAGAAATTGAAGAAGAACCTCATAATGTTGCAAGCTTATACCAAAATAAAGAAGCTGTAAGTACAAAGAAAGATGCAGACATTCAATGCAACAATGATGACAACAAGAAAAAAGATATTGCAAACTTATGTCCAAGTGAAAGTCTAGCAATCAATGCAAGCATCCAGTACGAGAATGACAAAAACCTTCAACATACGACAGACTTGTGCTTAATGGTAAGCGAGGTAAATGATGACTCACTAACAAAAGATATTTTGTATGATAAATTATCAGATGCTTTTAATGATTTGTTTGAAGACTATAATAATCTTAGAAATAACTATAAGCAAGCTAGAAAAGATAGCAAATCTTATCAGCTTAAGAATGATCAGCTTATTTGCTTACTTAAGGAAGCTAGAAAAAACTCCTCTTCTGATGAATCTATTAAAATCTCTAAACTTGAGCTTAGCCTACAAGAATATCTTGACTGCTATGATAAATGCAATCAAGAAAATGCTAAACTTAAGGGGGACTTAAAACATGAAAAGCAAAAGTACTCTAATGCCTCACTTAAGATAGATGCTCTTACTGCTAAGTATGATAATTTATATGCTACCTCTAAAAAGTTAGATATTATATTGAAAAAGCAGGTCATACAACCTACTACTCAGTCTAACATGAGACACATGGCTAAAAAAAAGAGCACTCACAATAAGACACCAGCAAGTAAAATAAATGCTCCACACTATCATGCATGTAGAACACAACATACTTCACATAATCATGTATTCTATTACAAATATCCACGCAAGACACGTCACACCACTTCACATACTCATCTTTATATGCTCAACACAAATGCCCAAGCTATATGTCATTATTGTGGTTTAAAATGACACATTACACATCAGTGTAAGGCTAGAAAATTGGTTGATATGAATATGTATAAGTGAATTTCTAAAGCTAACAAATACGGATACAAACCCTGGATACCAAAGTCTTGTTCTAATCATATAGGTAGAACGATTTACGGCAAGACGTAATGATAAAGGAGAAAGTTGGTGATTGCAAAAAGCCAAATGGATATTCTCATGGCAATTGCACCAATAACAAAAATATGACTATTAAGTCATTATGGTAACACAATTTTTATATTTATAGTAGTATACTATACTAATTAAATATGGTAGTTAAATTATTCTTAAAATGTGTACGAAAAAAACTTTTGCTAAATATTTTTTTAATATTATGCTCTAAAGGTATAGAAAGTATTGTTAAATAGCCTAAAGGGTCCTTCTACTAACAAGGTCTAAACAGCCTTAAGCGATACGGTACTTAAGTGTCTTCAGACCACCGATAGCTGGGAACCGGACACTACAGCTAATTAATAATAACAAAAATATCCCACTGAGTAATAATATACAAAGAGCTATTTATAAAACGTTTCCTAAATACAATTATTCATTAAGTAATTGACTGCTATAAATTTTGTTAAAAGACTTGTCTAAATAGCAATGACTGATAATTGCATGTCATAGTTATATACCTCATATTTTTTGTTATGAGATTACTTATATGTTTTCAATATAAATTTTTATAGCATTCTACAAAAACTTATTGTTTAAAATCCTGAGCCATCAGAACTCGGACAGAGTTCGGTCCGAACTCGGTCCAAATTTGGTTCAAGTATTTTTATATAACAGCAGCAGCCACGAATTTGATCTCATTACTCCATCCTCCCAAACCCTTCATCTCAAAATCGAGAATCAAACCCTTCCTCCAAAATCCTAGTTTTGTAATCCCCTTCCTCAAGGCTTATTCTCTCTCAACTTGAGATCTAAGGCTCTTGGTGAGATTCTTCTTCACCCCCTTCAATCCTTTTAAGGTACAATCTTTATATTCTCAAACCCTTATTCATGGCTCCTAAATTTGGAAAAAAGAAGAAAAAAGCAAATGAAGCTTCCTCTTCTCAACCCTCTAGTGATGATGCTACATATTCCTTATTTTCTCCAAATATTCCAAATCCAGGAGAATATGATAATTTTATTTTTACTTCTATTGATGCCTCAAACCTATGGTTCAATGATTTTGTGTAAAAATATATTTGCAAGGGCAATCCTATTAACTTTACTACTTTTCATGTCCAAAAATTTAAACTTGTAGAATTCCATCTTTATCGTCTAGTCAAAACTAGAAAACCTATATATTTGAATGCCATTCGTATATTTTATTACAATCTATCTCATGATCAATGGTCTATCTCTTCGAGAGTGGGTGGAATCGATATTGAATTTGACGATACAACTTTGGGTAAATTTTTTGAAATCCCTAACGAAGGAGATGTCCTAGTTGAGATTGACAAACTCAATCTCAGAGACAACATCACTCTTGACTCTTTTAGGGATATACTTTGCGCCCCACATCCTTGTCCTGACGAAAAGTTTTATGCTCATTATTTTAACCAATACTTTTACTAACTTTACCGTATTATATACTCTGCTATCATTCCCAAGCAAAACTCCAAAGATAATGTGACCTATAGGGAGATATCTTCTTTATATCACTTCTACACATCCACTCCCTTTAGCCTTCCTAAAATCATGATTCAGCAGATGATTGACTGTTGTAAACACAAACATCAACTTTCTTATGCCATGTATCTTCCACTCATCTTTGAGAACTTTTACATTTCTATGGAAGAACCCACTGATCTATCTGAGCCAGCCTACCCGACCAAAGCCCGCAGGATTCAACCTATTTCTCTCATTCCTGATGAAGAAAACTTATCTGATTCTGATGCACCAGTTGATCCAGCCCCAGCTCCTCCTGCTCCAACTCCTACTCCTTCATCCTCTGCACAGCCTGCTACCTTCTGCTACCTTAGACTCTATCCAGGAGATGTTCCACAAGTAATTCAGGTTATAAAACAAGATGATAGCTGCTCAACACCAAGAGCAGAACACTATAATTATTACTCGAGTTCGCAACCAGTCTTATCGTACCACTCTTTAGGCTCACACATTAGCCAACTCGCTAGCATATATTCAGTATCACCTAGCCCATCATCCTTCTGCACCTCACCCAGTGGCTCATGATCCTTCCCACCAGGCTATAGGATCAATGATCTATTTGTTCAGCAGTACTTCGACCCTACCGGAGCATACTTTGACGATCACCCACCTGCTGATGCTGTTGATGATGATCTGTGATAATATTTTATATTTTTTATGGCTATATGGATGTATTAGTTTTTCTATTTTTACTATACTAGAAATGTTTGCTTAAAATGTTCAAACATTTATGTCATTTGCCTAGTGCCAGTCTTGTTATTTATTCTGATTAAAACAAATATATGTTATTATTTCTGGTTAATTTATTAAACAAATGCATGCTACTTTTATCTGGTTATTATGTCTATTTCTTCAATTTGTCATAATCACTCATTACGGGGAAGTTATTATTTCCTACTATGATATTTTGACAAAAGAAGAGAAATGACAAAATATGTGACGATTATAGTTGATGATGTATAGTTGATAACATATAACTGTGATATATTTATATCTATTTTGTTGACATATTTGTACTAAAGAAATTTTAAGTTACAGGTTCTTTTAAATGCTCTCATTCAAAGGAAAGATCTACTTACGGGGGAGCTTTTTCCAAAAAGCTAGTTTTTTACGAAAATATACTATTTACATCAAAGGCTATATCAGACTCACCATATGTGTATTTTGGCATAGTTTGTCGATTATCATAATGGGGAAGATTGTTGACACAAAGTGGTCACAGTCAACCTGATTCTGATATTCGTTAAACATCAGATGAATCAGATCCAAAATACAGATGAAGCAGATACTCAATGCAAAGCATAACAACTCCGTCAATACCAAATTCAGACTCTGCAACAGCTATTGATTTCATATTCAAATATAATCTTTCATTTATTTGAGTTTAGGACTGATGTAAGCTGAGTCGCACTAGCAAATCCCAAGTACCTATACCTAGATACTTAGTCCACTCAAATAAACCAAAAAACCTATATACCAAATCAAGACACATTCATTTACACAGTCAACCATACTAGGAGACCGAACTCGGGCCGAACTCGGACCGAACTCGGTTATCCTTTTGGTAAGAAATCAATTAGTTCAATATCTCCTGATTTCTTGGCCCAATGGTTAAAAATTTGAATTAAATCCCAACCGAATCCTGACCGAATTCTGTTTGCCTGCAACCTATAAATAGGATTAGAATTCTTTATTCTAACAACTCCATAATAACTCAACCATTCTTAAGTCTTCTATCCTATTGTGAGCAAACCTCTAAGCCTTAACCTTTTCATCTAAAGAGAAACTCCATAACCTTCCTAGTATCAAGTGTGATCTCAGTCTAGAAGTCTTCTGAGTTGTAAAAAGCTTTATTTAATTAGTTACTCTCTATCTCTCTATCTCTCAAGCTGTGAAGTTGCGAGACTTTGGATCAAAACTCATAGTGTAAAGAAGTGGCAAGCCTTCGGATCAAATCTTGTGATTAACTATTGGTGATTATAGTGGAGAAACTTCGAGCTTGAGTTCTCGGGACTAGACTAGTCCTCTCAGAGGAAAACCAGTATACATCTTGGTGTTTGCGTTTGCTTTTTTTCTTACTCTATTGCATATATTCATAACACTGCTAGTAGTATTCTTACACATGAGATATATTCTAACTGTTAGTAGTTGATCACCATTGTATGCCATCGAATTATAATTTAACAAGTAATTTTATTCTGCTGCATACATAAACTCTATTCACCCCTCTCTAGAGTTGCCATACATGATCCTACATGGTAAACACCGAGAAGGCGAGAATAGTCCAATTTTGTGAAGGACTGGATAGTAGATTGAAGGCACGAGTAGTACCTTATCCCTTTCAAAAATATGCTAAAGTAGTAGAGGCAGCCAGGGACCAAGAAAGAATATATAATAAAAAATCTGGCTCAAAGGTGGGAGGACAAAAGAGGAATTGAAAAACTAGTTCTTATCAGGCAAGGAATCACGGACAGGGCCAGGTCAAATCCACACAGGATGAACAAAACAGAAACCAAATAAACTGTACCTATTGTGGAAAACCCAGACACACAAAGAACACCTGTAGGAAGTTCCATGAACTGTGACTTAGGTGTGGATCGCCTGCACATCAAGCTCCACAATGTCCTCAACAAACTACAGGAAGACCCGAAACTCAGAACTCTCCACAAGGATAAAGATTTATGAACCAAGGATTCAGGCCGAAGCCAATGCTACAAATAAATGGACCTAGACCTATGGCATTAACAACACCTCTAGTATCTCCAACCCAAGATCGAGTAACCCCTGGAATTCAGCAAAGACCTTCGTTTGCCCCTCAAGCTCATCAGTTTAATCAAGCAAAAAGGGGAAATCAAAATAATAATAAGAGAAAGAAGAAACAAGGACAAGCCTTTATGATGAATATCAATGAAGAAGAGTTGGCTGGAGAAATGGTGATAGGTACCATACTCGTATCATCTAGTCCTGTATCAGTACTATTTGATTCTGGAGCAACTCACTCCTTTATATCTGCATCTTTTGCATCAATGCATGATATTATAATTCAGCCATTAGTTAAAAACTTAAAAATTATTACTGGTAATGGTGTTGTAGAAGTTAGCAGAATATGTAAAGAATATCCGATTAAAATGGGAGGATAAAGTTTTCATGTTAGATTATTAGTCTTCCCTATGAATAACTACGATGTAGTATTGGGAATGGATTGGTTAAACTCGACCTCGGCAGTTATAAATTGTAGATAAGGAAGAGTTTTATTTCAACTGCCAGGCAAGGATATACATAAATTTGTTAAAGATCAGAAATAATTTGTTAAAAATGAATTGGAGAAATTTGAATTACCTTCAGGAAAAAAATTTCAACACCAGAAAACTGAAGAATAGCCAAGATTGTTAATGAATTTAAAGATGTTTGTCTTAATAAATTACCTGGATTACCACCTGATAGGGCCGTTAACTTTATTATTAATTTAATTCCTGGAGCTGCTCATATTACAAAGAAGATATATCCAAAGAATAAGTAGGAACTGACCGAATTGAATAAACAAATCAAAGAATTACTGGTTAAGGAATTTATTAGACACAGTGCATCACCCTGGGGAGCACCTGTATTATTTGTAAAGAAAAAGGATGGAAGCTTGAGGTTGGTAATTGATTATAAAGCACTAAATGCAGTCACTATAAAAAATAAATATCCATTACCAAGGATCGATGAATTGTTTGATCAATTTGGAGGAGCAACAATTTTTTCGAAGATTGATCTTAGATCTAGATATCATCAGGTGAAGGTTAGAAAGGAACACATACCAAAAATAACTTTCAAAACTCGTTATGGACATTATGAATTTCAAGTTATGCCATTTGGATTAACAAATGCACATACAATCTTTATGGACTTAATGGATAGAATATTTTATCAGTACATGGATAAATTTATAATTGTGTTCATTGATGACATACTAATTTAAACAAAGAATAAGAAGGAGCATCAAGAACATTTGAGGATAATACTTCAAACTCTACGACATGAGCAATTATATGAAAAACTGAGCAAATATGAATTTTGGTTAGATAAAATTCTATTTTGGGGACATATTGTAAGTGGAGAAGAAATGACAATAGATCCTAAAAAGATAAAAGCAGTCAAATCATGGCCTATTCCTAAGAATGTAGCAAAAATTTAAAGTTTTTTTTATTTAGCCGGATACTATAGAAGATTTGTAGAGATTTTTTGAAGGATTGATGAACCCCTTACCCGATTAACTCGGAAGAATGAAAAGTTTATTTGGACTAATAAATGCCAAACAGTTTTTGAGTAATTAAAGGAGAGACTCATTACAGCTCCAGTACTAGCATTACCATCAGGATCTGGAGGATATGAGATCTATACTGATACTTCTGGAAATGGATTGGGCTATGTATGGATGCAACATGGGCGGTTTATTACATATGCTTCTCTTCAACTGAATACACATGAGAGAAACTACCCAACTCATGATTTGTAATTGGCAGCTGTAGTCTTCGCACTAAAATTATGGAGACACTATCTATATAGAAAAATGGTCAAAATATATACAGATTATAAAAGCCTCAAGTATGTATTCACTCAAAAGAAATTAAACATGAGACAAAGAAGATGGTTGGAGTTACTTAAAAACTTTGACATGGAAATGGAATATCATCCGGAAAAGGCTAACAAAGTAGTGGATGCATTAAGTAGAAGTCCTACGACATTCTTCTTGAATACACCTACAAAAATTTTAGAAGATCTGAGAAGAATGGGGATTGAGGTGATATGTCCAGTAGCTGATGGAACTTGGGCCAACTTACAAATACAATCATCTTTGGTGGAAAGAATTTAGATGGCACAAAAAATGATGTAAGGCTACAAAAGCTATAAAAACAGACAAAAATGGATTTTAAACTGGTTTAATTAAACATTCAGATTGATCCTTAAGATTTGGAAATTGATTGTGTGTACCTTATAGAGATCTCAGGACAGAAGTAATGTCTGAAGCACATAATTTATAATATTCTATTCATCCTGAAAGTACAAAGATATATAAGAATTTAAAGCAGAACTTCTGGTGGCACAAAATAAAGCAAGAAATTGTCATATTCGTGTTAAAATATTTGGTTTGTCAACAAGTTAAAGCCGAACATCCGAGGATTGCAGGACTTCTTCAACCTCTACCTGTACCAGAATAGAAATTGGAGCATGTTACCATGGAATTTGTATCAGGGCTCCCAAGAACTCAAAAGGGTAATAATGCCATTTGGGTAATCATAGACAGGCTTATAAAATCTGCTAGATTCCTGCCATTTCGAGTTGGCCAATCAACTGAAGATTTAGCAGATATGTATATAAAGAATATTGTTAAACAATATGGGGTACCAGTGAGTATCATGTCAGATAGAGATATTTGATTTACTTACAGATTTTGGAAAAATTTACAAGAAAGTCTTGGTACTCATCTAAAATTTAGTTCAACCTACCACCCACAGACTGATGGTCAATCTGAACGGATAGTTCAAACTTTGGAAGATATGTTAAGGGCATATAATTTAGACTTCGGGGGATCTTGGGATGATCATTTGTACTTGATTGAATTTTTATATAATAATAGTTATCAGGCCAATATTATGATGGCACCATTTGAAGCTTTATATGGAAGAAAATGTCGATCTCTAATATGTTGGAATGACATAGGAGAATGCCAACTCTTAGGACCAGAATTGGTTATCCAAACTGTAGATAAAGTCAAGGTAATATGTTATGACTTGCACCCAAAAAATTAGGCATGAGTCGTGGGTACGTTCAGCCTACGCCACAATATCGAGGGTAGAACGCTGTCTAGGTCCACTATCTAGCTAACAATATCATACAACAATATAAGTACCTGCTAAGATCTCAACTCCAAATGGAGGAACAATATAATAAAGATAACACAAGTACTCAATCACGATCTAAGCACGATAAGATAATAAGAAAGTCTAACAACTACAAAGTCTAAACAATAACTACAATTAAAGACAACAACAATAATAATAATACAATAATATCCTAAAATCAAATACAATACAAAGTCTCAAACCAAAAGCCGGGGACAAATCCTGTACCAAAAGCTAATAAATACAACTGAGGTCCTAGTGATCCCGACTACCAACCCGAAAATTACGCCTGAACTAGGGGGTCCATATCTGCACCATCGACAGGCTAAGGTCCATAAAATATCAGACACCAATCTTTCGGATCCTCTGAAAAATATATCCAGTCAGGATTGGAGCAAGTATACCTCTAACAGCAGTTTCAGTTAAATGATAAAAACTATAAAGCAGTTGAATCAAGTAGCATAAGGTGGAGGAAATAAAGTATGAACAAGGAAATATACATATAAATGTCAACTGGTACATAAAGGTAAAGATGCATGAAAATCAGAAGCAAGATAGTAATGACTACATGATACAAGAAATCTAAACTAAGAGCAAGTATGTGCACAATGACGTGAAGTGAGTCCAGCAAAAGTAAATATAATAAGTCAAGTCCAGAAAGTATAAGTGAGACCAGTCAAGAAATACAAGATAGTCCAGACTAGAAAGAATAAACTCGTGTCTCTGAAATACCTATTTCGACATATAAACGACTAGGGTAAGTACGGCTCACCGTACACTAGGTGTGCGGTTGCTATCATTCCAGATTAGACAAGAGGGGGTAATTTCAGTGATTCCAGATTTGAGAATGTTTACATGTCTGCTCGAGCATTTTTTTACCCCGACTAGTACAAGTGAATCCAAGACCCGACATGTAAATCAAGTATGAGTCCAGCTAGAAACATGAGTGATGCCTGTAGTGAGTCATGATGTGATACTAGTAGGTGATTCTAGAAATAGAGGCCAGAAATATAAAATATACGTGTCGCAAGTAAATGAATCCAGAAATACTAGTCAGTGTCGTGCCAGAAAATTAGATAATACTATACTAGAAGCTGAATCATAATAATTATCAAATAATAAAAACTATCAGAGAATGTACTCGCTTGACGACCTGAGCAACTGGCGATCCGAACTGGCGTCGCAAGGACCTATTACGAAAAACAAGATTAAACAGGATTCTAAAGAGTTAAACAGATATAAGATAACTAAAAATAAGCTTTTAGGGTTGTTCTAGATCAAACGGGTCAAACCGATAAAATTTGGTTTAAAAAGTCAACTCGTGGTCCAAAAAGTTAATTCTAGGTCAAAACTAGGTCAAATGTTGACTTTGACGGTCAACCGGGGCAACTACGGTCAACTCTAGGTCAAACTTGGCTGCCCTTAAAATTTTAGGTCAAAACTAGCTCATTAAGGTAGTAAACCCACAAACTTGCCTCCTTAAGATACCAGGATACCCTCGGTATCCGATATCTCAACCTACGTTATACGTCCCGCCTATACCCTCTAATATATATACTAGCATGTATGTATATATATATATATATATATATATATATATATATATATATATATATATATATATATATATATATATATATATATATATATATATATATATATAAAAGTATCACTAACCTCAATCCTAGGCAAAAATCCAATACCTCGCCCCGATACCCAATACCTTGAGTATCTCAAGGTATTGAGATACCACGCATTATCCCTCTCTACTCTAACTAACTAGCTAACTATCTATCTATATATATATATATATATATATATACTTATATATACTACTATATGCTACTACTATATGTATAACACCAATATATATATATATATATATATATATATATATATATATATATATATATATATAACCTAGTATAGGCAATATCTCAATACCTTGGTATCTCAAGGTATTGAGATGCCTTACCCTCTAACTCTAACTAACTAATTAAAATATAAATAACTATTCTAAACCAATAAATAAGTCTGACAAGGGTGTTGGTTGGGTCTGACATGGGTCCACTAGGGTCTGACATGGGTCCAGGCTAGCCAAAATCTTAAAATAACTAATAAAAATAAATACAACCAACTAATTAAATATTAATACAAATATTTATGATCAATACACAATTTACCAAATTAAAATATAAAAAATATCCTGCCCTGAAAATGGGGTAGTGACATAATCCAAAGTCACCTTCAGGCAACACAAGACAGACACAAAATGTGGACAAATAAGCGTCGAAGATATTTGGAATTCAAAGCAAGTTACCATGTGTTCCTAAAGATTTTGCCTACATGAGGAATATTAGATTTGGAATATGAGGAAAGTTAAGTCCAAGATATATAGGTCTATTTGATATTTTGGAACGAATTGGAGATGTATATTTTTGACTTGCTTTACCACCATCATTGGAAGGAGTTCATGATGTCTTTCATATTTCCCAGCTCTACAAATATGTACCAGATTTAAGTCATATATTAGATCATTCTAAAATTACAGTGGCCCAACCTTACGTATAGAACAAAAGCCAGTAGAACTTCTAAATCAAAGGCAGAAGATTCTCAAGAACAAGACTATCTCTCAGGTTCAAGTATCATGGAATAAAGACTCGCCTGGAGAATCTACCTGGAAAAGGAAAGATGGCATGCAAAGACAATACCCATATCTATTCAAGGACTAAGGTAGTTATAGTCTATGCTTTAATTGTTTACTTGCCTCTCTTTTTTAATTCCAAGGACAAAATTTATATAAGGAGGGTAGAGTGTCATAAACTACTTTTAATTATATTTCCTATAATATATATATTTGGAATTTAGCATTATTCTACTATTGGTGTTATTTTTTTCTAATTCATTTCAGCCCTTGGATAAATTTTACAATCACACTTAGCCTGAATATTTTTATTCTGAACCCTCAAAATTTTGTGTCATTACAAAATGTTCTAACCTACATACAAATCCAAGTTCCACTTGGATGAATAAAGAAGAAATGACTCATCCCCAAAACACAATGATAAGTGTTTTAGGTTTATGGGAATGATGGAATGAGCAGAAGAAAAAGGATAAGAGGGGGGGGGGTCGGTCCTCCTCACAACTCTCTTTCTCCCTCACTCACTCATCTCTCTCCCCTTCTTATTCAGCTGTGGCTGTTGCCGCTGCTTCCAGTTGCGTCCGTGACCGACGTCGACCACCCCCACCCGGATGTCTTCCCTCCGGCCACCTTCCTCCGATCATCTTATCATCATTCCCCACCCTACTCTAGGTATAAAACCTCTTATCATAATCTTGTAAGTCTTTCTTTTCTTACAATAGAAACCTAGGTTAAAATTCTTCTGGATGAGAAATTTAATTTGGATCATACACATGCCATATTTGAGTTTTAGGTTGTAATTGGGAAGTAATAAAGTAGGAACAAATTCAAATTTTCGATCAAGGAAAGAACTCAAAGCTATGCAAGCCCTTCCTACCTTTCTCAAAAATTTATCTTCCATTTGGTTTATTTTGTTTAATCATCATGCTCAAACCAAATTAATTTTTTTTGAGAATTATCTATTTTATTTTCTGAAAATTCCAGACACACACCTATATAATTATGAAGATGCGGACAAAAGCCTTGGAAACGGTGTGTCATATCAATAATACGTAATTATTAATTATAGATGGATTTGATATATATATATATATATGATAGGACCATGATAAACAAATATGAGACTTTGTTGCGATATTTTATACTATTTAAATTAGAACATGTGTGCATGTGTAATAATTTTGTATATATATGTGATGCTTTTAAAAGTAATATTCATATGAGGTTATGAATTTGAGAAGCTTAAAGCTTAGGAGAACACATACAAGTTATGATTTAAAGAATTTTGCGAATATAGATCCTTGTGTATATATATATATACACACACACACACACACACACACACACACACACAAGAGTTTGTATAGAGTAGAAATTAAAGTCTTATTTAATCTAGTTGGCAAGACTATTCACTCTTGGTTTTAACCAAAGGTCTACAAAGTATAGCCTTAGAATATTTATGTAAACATAAGTACCTATGTGTAGATTGAATTATTTTCTTGAGAAATACATAAAGATGTCATTTTATTTCATAGAAATTTAATACATATTAAATATGTCCAAAATTATATATATAAATATTTAGCTTGATTTATCTTATCTTGTGGTTAAAGCAAGTAATTACAAGTATTTATGTATTAGGGTAACTTAATATTAATTTCTATAAAGGTTAAAGTATTGATTTTATACTTTTAAGAATGTTTTGAGATAAAATCAAATTAAGTTTATATATATCCCTATGAAGAATTATCTTTATTTTAAACTTGGATATTATTGCAACAAAATGGTGATTTGTGCCTTTAGCTAATAATGATATTACTACTTTGTGAGAATATTGATTAAAATTTTATTCGTATATGACAATTAGCATATTTTAAAAATGATCAATATCTTACAAATAAATTTCTTATAATTAAAATTCATATTAGGGATTAAGTACATATATTAAATTATTGTATTGATTGTTGGTAGATTATTTTGTATAGATTATGGGTATCAAATTTTCTTGTTTAGTTTGGAATTTTGTAGTAGATGTCGCAAACAAAACATGGATGACTTGCATAATGGTAAAAATTAACCGAGGTAAAAGTAATCGCTATAAACAAGCTTTGGTAAGAAACTTTTTTTACTTTAAGAAGTAATACTTTAGCATTTATATTAAATGCGTGCGATACCAGTATAGAGAGTTGCTTCACCCGAGGGGTCGGCGAACTCGAAAATTCTACGGAGGGTTTCTCCGGGTTTTTTATTGATTGTAAAATTTTCGTAGTCCAAATTATAAATGAGACTCTACCAAAATTTCCAAAAAAATTTAGACAATCATTTTTCAAAAAGTCCAAATAAATAATTTTGCTCTATTTTAAGTTATTAGAATGTTTAGTTTAGCATCAACCCTAAAAATCTTAGATTATAAATTTTATTAAATTTTAGGACGCGTAGGACACTTATGCACCTGCACAAAAAGCAACAAAATAGCATTTATTTATATTCCAATGTGAGGAGTATAATTTTCATATTTTCAGGAAAAATTTCTACCATTTGGAATATCTCCGTTAAGTGTGTACTTTGAGTTCATGAAAAATAGAAAGGTGAAACAATTAATGTTTCCGCAAAGGCGGAACAATTTTGCTAAAAAGATATTCTCACAAAATTTGTAGTCTCTAACACACGTGTCGAAATACAAAACATGACCTATAATTCAACTTAATTTGATTGCTAGATAGGATTGACTGTAATTTATATGAAATTGCATTGGGTAGGAGAGAACATTTGGATCACACCGTTGAACTCTTAGCAATATTAATTATTTTAAAAACTGATCAGTAGTTCCAACATACATATGGCCATATGATGACCAAGGTGAGGCTTAGCTCACTTATTTTCCATTGGATCCAAATTTTGAAAGAGATCAAATTCGATAATTGTATATGTCCAATGTTTGACCTACGCTCCGAATTCTTGGAAATGTTCAAGATATTCGATAATTAATTTTATTATCACATGATCCGAATTCTCTAAAATAAGAAAATTTGATAATTGTTTATATCATATGCTTATCATATTTTTATGTGATTCAAAAAATTATTAGTGATACAATGAATATCACAATACCTGTGGGGAGTGGAAGCTAAGCACCATCCGCCAAAAAATTACCTAATCTCGGATATATGGAATTATTGTCGAGACAATAGGTGTTGATGGTAATCCAAAAGCGTTCTCTAAATTGTATTTGCATATAAAAATTTTGTATTATGAATTATGTTTGTGACTGTGATTTGGACACTTTGTAGAATAGGTTTAGTTAGAAATACCTCATATTTCAAGTTTACACTATAAATCTTCAAAAATATTTTTTTTCTCAACTTTCCATATCAGTTATCTATTTTTATCTTTGGATATAATTTTCTCTTAAAACTTTACTTTTATTATTTGTCCGTTCTTGATATAAGGGCTTGCTAGTCGTTCTGACGACCTAGTTTTTGTTCACTAGAAAATGAAGAAGATGGGAGGGGGGGAAATACTACCTATATAGTATTAATGAAGTTGATGGTTGATGGAAGACAAATTTTGGGATAGTCAGCTTACTTCTTTTTTAGCTGAATATATAAATTATGTTTTGGAAGAAGACTTGTCTATGTAAATAAGAAATGTATAAAATATGGATATTTTAGAATGTACCTTTATTATCTTTACTTTATCCTAAAACCTACATGCGATAATCGCAAGTATGATACTAAAGTATTGTATCTGCGTGTAGCCTGGAGATGTATTATTGCACTCAAATTTCGTACTTTGGGAATTGGGGCATAACACTTCCGCTATGACGACTCTGTGAACTTGTTACCAATCGTCTGTTCATTTCTTATTCCACTGCATTCAGACTATCTGTGCGACTCTGTGGCTTAGATATTCCTCTGCTTGTTAGATTTATGGCCTTGCACGGGTGCAACTTGTGCTCATGCGACATTACGTCCAGATGGGAACAATCATCCTGCGGGAGTGTTGGTGTGGTGATTTGCGCCTAGCGGGGACGGTCGATTCCTGCGGGAGATCGGGGCATGACATATTGGTATCAGAGCATATGCTATATGTCTTTGGACTTCATATCAATTCTCTCAGTTTTGAAAGCTCGTTCGTGGGTTATGTGCATATGCTCTCTCTCGTTGACCCTTTGGGGTGTTCCATATAATGAGTCTAAATAATTTTATAAGTGCATATGAATGGTATGATTGCTTGAACTGGATAGTTATGCGAAAACCCTTGTTTCGACCTGCGTTAGACTTTATGGGAATCACTACCAGAAAAAGTCAAATTAGCGACGTTAAAAAATGTCGCTAAATGACCAAAAAATATCGCTAATCACTTTTAGCGACGTAATTAGCAACATTTTAAAGAAGTCGAAACAAAGCAAGTCGCTGAAAGAAAAAATGTTGCTATGCCGACATTTTTTAGCGACTTAAATGTGTCGCTAAATTAGCGATGTTTAGCGATGCAGCGTCACTAATTAGTGACGTTTATTAACGTCGCTAAACGTCGCTAATTAGCGACTTATATAGCGATGTTACATTGACGTCTTTAATGACCTGACAATACAGCCATGTCAGCAATTTGTGACATACAATAACATTTTTAGCGACGTATTTAGCGACGCCATTAGCGACGTGTATTAACGTCGCTAATTAGTGACGTATTTAGCGCACGTCGCTAAACGTCGCTAATTTTACAGAAAAAATAAAAAAAAGAATACTGAATTATTTCCAAACTATTATTTCTACAGTTTATTAAATCACAATCTGTACAAATAGACTCGGAGTAACCCTCCGTTGAATTTTTGGGTTTGCCAAGCCCCTTGGGTTGAACACTCAACACCGATAAAATATCATATTTAATATGAATAATATAATAAAATTTGAAGAAAAGAAAGCATCCAGCAAATCTCATCGTAAAGAATACGACAAATATATATCCATACAATCTCATCCTAAATAATACAAAAATACAAATATCCAGCAACTAGCTATACTACTGCGGATCTGCAGGAGGCTGACCACTGCGTGCATGAAGGTTAAGAACAGCTCATACTGCTCCCGTGGAATCGACACCGATGTCGATGGAGAAGGCAGTGACGTCGGTGGAGTCTGTGTCGATATAGGCGCACCAAGAGGCCGTACCCGCTCCAAGTCTGCGAGTCGCTGGTTGTAAGAATCCATGGTAGATAACAGCCTCGTACTGCTATAAACTATTGAATCTTGCATCATCGTCAGCCTCTCGCCCATCGATAGCTGTGCTGCCTGCAGCTCTGTGATGTTGCGGTCTGTCGAGGCTCTAATATTATTTGTCAAATCCCGGAGCTCAGTGATGCTGCGGTCGAGCATATCGAATCGTGTGATGAGCGTCGGATCGTCCGCCTGCGGCTGGAACCGGGGCTGCTCCTCCATCCTTTGCAGCAACTCATCACGGAGAGACACAATCTGACGGTCAATGGCCTCCTGGACTCTGGCCGACGATTACGAGGGCTGTGTGGAATGCGCAGCTGTTGGGGAGGCCCTAGATGACTGCATCGCAACCAGGGCGCCATAGGATCCCGTACCATAGTACGTACCCCTCTGGAGACCACCAGCTGTGGTCACCCACAGGTTGTCAGCTGACGGAGCTGGAGCAGGCTGCGAGGAAGTACCAGCCTCTCCAGGTGTAGGTGCACTAGCAGTCGCCCGCTCACGCAACCTAAGATACTCGGCCTAGAAAAGTTTGGAAACTCGATAATTGCTCAAGTTATATTAAAATTAACCCAAAGTAAAGTAATACTTACATAGGTCTTCGAGGCCCTCTCGTCAATGAGATTTTTATCCTTGCGATGGGTGGCCAAGAAGACGGTCACCATGTTTGCATCCTCACCCCTCTGTACCTGTTAAAAATATATTATTTAGTACTAAACTTAAACATTTTTTTTCTACTACCATTTTATGGTACTTATATTAAAATAATATATTTTAAAAGAAAAAACATACCAAATGACGAAAATGTTCCGTCATCGGAATCGAGCAACCACACCACTTGGCAGCATTCCGCCTAGCCGTCTTGGCCTTCTCAGACCTTTCTTTGTAGCTCGGATCGTCGAATCTAGCCCTCATCGTAGTCCACTGCTCAGGCGTGATCCAACCTTGGATCAATTTTCCAGCACGATCACGAGCCTTCTGATCATCCAGAGCATCTCGGATAAGCTTGGCGGCAACGGTAGAAAAGAGCCACTCGATCAACTCGGCCCGGTACGGAGGATAGAAATACGTTTACTACAATAAATAATTTAGTAAGTGAGCATCACGGATAAGTTATATAATATGCATAAATTAGAGAATTTATTTAATATACTTTTACCAGAAAGTGCACAAACCAGAATGCCTTCCTCTCCTCCGGAGCCTCAAAGTAGTTGATCCAAGAGCCACCGTAGTTGTTCCTCAGAAATTGGCCCAGGCATCTCTGAACCGATGATGGATGATACCTATACATAGATAATTATTTTGATCAAAAAAATTTAATATACAATGAATAAAGAAATACACGTATATATTATGTTAAACCATCTAATTGACTTACTTTGTACTGTCGGTGTCATGCCCCAATCCTAAAATACGTAGGACTATGATACGTAAGCATGCCAGCCGTATGGATATGGCAACTCCAATATATGGAAACCAAAATCTACACGTACGCTGTAATATGAATATCTAATCCACAAGTGGTATAAATCTATCACAAGTCACAGGGTATAATCTAAATCTCATCCACAAAAATTAAATATAATTAAATAACCAACATCTATGAAACTAGCTCTCGATAAGAAGTATCTAAGGATGATAGTTGGATGGAAACAAATCCACTACCAACTCGAATATAAGAGCAAATATAATATGAGTACAACACAATAAACACTATATAAGAATACCAGCTATCCATCACGGGCTCGAAGAGAAGACATCCTCGAAACATAAGTAACCGTCCGAATCTGCGCTCCTGCGAATACTCAAGAACAGATACACCTGGCAGGGGACCAGGTCCTCAGAGGGACATAACAAGATACTTAAACACATGCCAATAAAGTATTAAAATGTAAACATCCATTGGGGTCGTCTAACCGTCTAAGTGAATGCAGTTAAGAACACATTTCCCCACAAGTGAGCTATCTGGCTGAAAACTGGGATTGTCATGACTCTCTCGGAGAACCAGGGGCCTCAAAAGCACGTCGTCTTTTGAACGGCGGAGGTTCGCCAAGTAGTATAGGGGTCATCACCGCCCGTATCTCCAGCGAAGCTTCCGGGTTACATAAGGAAAAGTATAAAGGAGCTCAAATGCGGTACTTGTTGTTCTCCCCACCCAATGCTCTAAGCATGTCACATCCATGACACCATTTGGTTCATAGCCTATTCTTAGTACCCTAGCCCAATCCTGCAACCAAACAAGGACAAGGATGGGACCACCGTACTATAATAGGCTATGTCCCTAGACCTCTAATAACTGCTAAGTCTACTAGCATGCAAAGTTTCTAACAGCAGTTATTCCTAACGCACGGCCCACACGGACAGGAGGCCAAACCCTGCACGCCAGTCCGTGATCTATATGAGACTTACAACTCGTGTAACAACTGTGTCATGACCAATGAACCTAATGATGCTACATAATAATGGGGTAGTCTCATGAACAAGGTCAATGCAATACATAAATAAAAATATATTGCGACGACACCGTCGCGCGTATTTTATATAACAGTTAAAATATATGAACTAAAGACAGAAAATAAAGATACATGCAACATATGGAATATATATAACAGTACAATGGCAAGGTATACTTACCTGGCAAGGAAGCTGCAATGTACCAATAATCTGCTCCAGAAATCGCGCAGAACCAATCCAATATCCTATGTACACATAAATATAATACAATAGAATCATTAGTCTTTACACTAGCACATACATAACCACATTTACACTGGACTCAGGGGGTATACTAGGGGTAACACTAGTCATCTAACACGGTCAATTACGCGTTGAATTACGCGGGTGTCGCATCTTCAAGTACTGTACGAAATCAGTCAGTCAACTGACAGGTGTCTATGCCAGTACGTTAATGTACGCAAGGCGGACAAATTCACAAGTTCTTAGGGTCGACATGGTCAAGGTAAGTATGGGATAGTCCACGGTGTCCTAGGGTCGTACAGTCTGAATATTTAGTTATAATTATCATTTAGCCTTTACTTACATATATATTCATATAACTATATAATAATATAACCATCAATTTATTTTCATAACTATTGTAATACATATAGTAATTACGTACATAAATATATATACCAAACTGAATAATATTTGCGTACATATAAATGTACGAACACGCGTTGGGTTCTCCGACTCAGGGTCTGATGTAAACTAACCGTGGTGGCTAAATACTACGTCCTACTGGAACACTGTCAGAGAATGTACTCGCCTGGGGTCCTGCTGCTGGTATGAATCAGAGTCCAAGTCACAGTCCAAATAGCCTATGTATTACAAATTTATCACGTCAAAAGATAATTTATTTTAATTTATTTAATTCTAGAATAATTACTCTAAAATCCTATTTTAATCTTATTATTCTGATTTTTATGTTAATTTCTAAATTTTGTCCAAAGAAACTAAATTTTATTAACTCGAGACTCATGGCACGCAAATCGAGGCGATCTGTTGACCGAAAAGTCAACCGACACAAACTCAACTTTCATGCATGATTTCTTGTAGATTTCAGCGTCAAAAACATGCTAGAATTTATGACTCGTCCGAATTCAAATTCGTTTGGGAATTATGGCACATACAAATTTTGTATTGTGCACCGATGGTTAAATTCTAACCTAGAAGTTCTACAAAATTAACAGTATAAAAATACTTCGAATTAAATTCTAGGAAAAACATATGTCAATTATCTAGACATTAGCTTTCCGAAACTTCAAACGGTTCATGATTCTGATTCCTGGTTCTCCCAAAATCGCGAAAATATCGAAACACGTCTATTTTTGGACATGTTGTGCTCTACGAATTTTCCAGAATTTAATACTCATAATTTCGTATAACAATTTATATAATCAGAAATCTAACCTCAATATCATTCTAACACAAAAAACTAGGCCTCATTTGGAGTCTGAACCTATGCGCAATGGCTTCTGGAAGATGAAGGAACCCTAGATGGCAATTCTCCAAAATCGCTCAAAGAAAACCCTAAAATAAATAACTAAACTATTATATATATAGAGGAGAGAGAAAGCAGCCGGCTCGGAGCTTGACACGTGGCAGTCATCCGCGCTGCCCAGCCCAAATCGGACGGTCCGAATCTGACGCGGCTCGGCTCAGCTGAGTCCGAGTCGAACTCTGACTCGGCTCGGCTCGAGGTCGGCTCGGCTTCATCCTCACCCACCTAGCGACCACTGACAGGCGGGCCCAGCCTTGTTCACTGCAGGAGGCTGACAGGTGGGCCCTTGTTTGCTGACTGGGCAGAAATAATTACTTTTTGGGTTTTCTTTTTCAGAAATTAGTTTTTAATTTAGTTTTTTCATAATTAACTCAAAATAAATGCTAAAAATAATCAGAAAATTCCCAAAAACTTCTAGAAAATATATTTTATTATTTAGAACCTAAAATTAAACTTTGAGATATTTTTAGTTAAGTTTGAACATAAAATAAATTCTTTAAAGTCCTAAAAAATTAGTGTTACTAGTTTTTAATTAACTAAAAATTATGGAAAAATCCCAATAATCTAAAATAGCCTAAAAATAATTCTAAATAAATATTTATATAAGTAAATATACTAAAAAAATTTATTTTCTAATTAACTAAGAGAATACTCTAAATAAATTTAACATCTATAATAAATATAGTAATATAAAATATACACAAAATACCTATTTTGGGTGAGGGAGTTTACAGTCGGCCCAAATCTCTGTCCTCGTCTCCTCCGGAGGTGCGCATGGAGGATCTTGCTGATGCCGGGATAACGTGGGCACGACCTCCTCGACATGCTCATCTGTCCCCATGGTTCCGTCAGCAGGAGGAATGCTGGACTAGGGAGTACTATCACGCCTGGAACTACTCGTCCCAACAGTCGGATATGTGAGTGATCGATATACTGGAGTACTGGGCGACGACGATCCAGAACCAACAGTAGGCAGTACCGGAGGAGCACTCTGTCTACCTCAAGATCTGTCGAATCCTTCGCGTCGTCCTGTCATACCTGATAACAACATATTATGAATATAGAAAACACAAATATATAGTACACTCTACAGTCAAAATATGATGCATATCTCCAAGCATTCTACAGTCAAAATATAATACATATATTCATTAAAATAGTATATTCTACAGTCAAAATCTGGATACTTTCGATCAAAGTGCTTCCATTCTTCTCCATCTGTATTCAAATCTGAACACAACACCCACTGAACTACACCTAAACAGCAACCTGATTCTCCCACATTGATGCTTACTGCAGTTTTTTCTACGGTGGACTATCTGACTACCTCTCCCCCCATAGCATTATGAACTGCACTATAAGTGTGCAGTCAACACACTACAGATAGTGTGCCATACTACAGAACTGTAGCTGCCCCCAACCACTGCTCACTGCTGCTGTTACCTCTACTTGCCATGCTTATATATGTACCTCAATCTATGTGCTTGTGGGCACTCAAACTCGAGCCCCTCACATATTTACCATTGCACATCTAAAACCCAACTTGAGTTACGCTCACTGATACACTTGTATCAGTATACACCATCTTCTCACTCATTTGCTGCTAACATAGGACACCACTATGATACCCTCAACTTCGATATACCCTCCCTGCATACTTCAATAATACTCTCACACACACTCTAACAAGTATCAATACCAACCACACAAATAACACTAACAATACAAACACTATACGCACTGGCATTTGGTGCTAATAGTCACTGCTCCTGTTGCTTTCTCGACGTTTAGTGCACATACATTTTAGTGTGCATGTGTGTGTCGAGTGTAGTGTCAGGGTATGATCGTGGGGGATAAGTAGGTGTTAGGAATCAATCCTGATCAAAAACCCTAACCAAACAGGCCCACATTGAAACAAAGTATGTGTGTGTGTGTGTGTGTGTGTGTGTGTGTGTGTGTGTGTGTGTGTGTGTGTGTGTGAGTGTGAGAGAGAGAGAGAGAGAGAGAGGGATGATTACAAAACTTGAGAGAAGAAGGGGGGTACGCTGCTGATATCTCAGCCTACTGCACAGCTTGTAGTCTAGAATTTTGGTCTTGTCTAAAATAAATACCTAATATTTCAAAAATAGTCGAATACTATATGCTTTGGTGTAATAAACTTGAACATGATCTGATGCTAACTAAACTAAATAAAAGATTAATAACATTTCACTGAGTAAATCTTATTTTTCTTCCAATAGCGACGTACAATATTTTTTGTCGATCAAAATGCCGAAGCTGCTTATATAAACCAAGGGCAGCAGTAAAATACAAAACAGTTATTTCAACATGTTTAATCTATATTTCGCAAAAAAGGATAGGTTTCGACACGATAATGACAAGGTAACATGGACACAACACATATTCTGGTGTCGTAGTATATTTTAGAGTGTCTGTACTGTTTATTTGATAAGTGTAAAACAAGACATGTGGACCAGATTTTTGGTCTGGCCATGGTAGTAATTCTCTGTTTCAATAATTAAGTTGGAACAGAGTAGCACTGTAGTTCCAAAAAGTAGGCTTGATATCTATGTTGTACGGACACAGATATAACACAACACGGTAAGGACATGACCAACCTAGCATAATATCTCGTCTCGGCCTCATGGTCCAGGTACTAGAGATGTTGGGTGAGGAATACGGAGGAACGGTGGAGCTTGCCAAGGCCTACTACAAAGGTCTCACAGAATCAGTTGTGAAGCACTTCAATGGAAACGGAGTCATCGCGAGCATGGAGCATTGTAACGACTTCATGCTCCTCGGCACCGAGGCCATCGCGCTCGGCCAAGTCAGTATGCAACCATTCCCTCCTCTCTCTTTGTAATACTTTTTGCAAGATATTGATCGTTAGAAACTGGATCCCTGATGATTGATCGAATCAACCATGAACACGAGCAGGGGACAATTTCTAGTGCACCTACCCGTACGGGTATCCGACCGGCACGTTCTGTCTCTCTTTCTCCAATGACTTTATCCACCCGGACTGGGACATATTCCAGTCGATGCACCCATGCGCGTCCTTCCACGCCTCGTCGAGGGCCATCTCGGGCGGTCCGGTCTACATGAGCGACTCGATCGGGAAGCACGACTTTGAGCTCCTGAGGAGGTTGGTGCTGCCCGACGGCACGATCCTCCGCTGCGAGCACTACGCCCTCCCTACCAGGGACTGCCTCTTCGAGGACCCGTTGTATGATGACAGGACCGTGCTCAAAATTTGGAACCTCAACAAAGTAAGACCAAGGTTTTGCATCCACAATACGAGAGATTGGTCAAGGTATCATATCGTGTCGTATCTTGTTAGAGAGAGAGAGAGAGACAGGGAAAGGAGACAGAGAGAGGGGCTCACCGAGGAGGGGAGCTGGAGAAAGAAGGTGAGACGGAGGAAGGAGGGGACGCGGTCGGAGACGTGAGGACGCGGCCTGAGGGGGTCGCCTAGAGGGAGGAGGAGACGTCGGAGGGAGGAGGGGAGCCGAAGGGGGAGGACGCAGCCGGAGGGGGGTTGCCAGGAGGGGAAAGCACGTAGCCGGATGGAGGAGGGTCGCTGGAGGAAGGAGGGGACGCGGGGAGGGGCGGGGAATATTTGGGAGAGGGGGGAACATATTTGGGAGAGGGATTAAAAAAAATGGGGGGAATCAGCCATAAATAAAACTTATTTAGCGACGTTTTAGCGACGCACGTCATGACGTCGCTAAGTTAGCCACTAAACGTCGCTAAATAAAACAAATTAGCCGCGTTTAGCGACTCTAGTAATTAAGTCGCTAATTTAGCAACGTCTAGGACGTTGCTAAATACGTCGCTAAATGTCTAATAATAGATATGTCGATAAATACGTCATTAACATCGCTAATATGTTTCATTTAGTGACATTTAGCAACCTTAATTGAACTTATAACGACTATTCTTTTAAAAACTGAATAAAAGTCGCTGAACGTCGCTAAACATCGCAATAATCGTCAAGGTTTAACTTCTCGATCAACTTAAAAATATTTGCATACACTCCTCAAAATCAGATACTCAATATCAAAAATTTAATCACCTTTAAAATCCTTATAGCCTTGACTATGTTTATTGAATTGAATTCGAATACTCAAAATTTAATAACATAAAGTCTCATCTCCTCAAAAATTCTTTAAAATTGAAATTTATTTCCACTCTACAAATTATAAATTTAATCCACAAGTATACATATACTACTCACAGTCTCTAATACTCAAGGTGCACACTAATACACTAATTATTTACAACCTCAACTGTGTACGAAAATTGTACTGTCCGAAATAATTGCACTATCATTTCCAATAATCCAAATTATCATCTTACATATTTTCTTCAATGATTTTCTATCTATATTACTTAATACCCCAATCTGTTTGTCATCACACGAAGTACTTACTGTCATTTGCACCTTGCTCAACAAATATTTGATGTAGAATCACTAGCACTATTGGTATGGTAACGCTAGCTTCATCCTTAGATTAACTCGTCAAACTTATTACAAATCACGATCACTTGCACTTTCTATAATACCAATACTAATTATAATAACACCTATCATAGAACTATTGCTACAAGGTACTATGCTATGAGTATCTCTAGATTAATGCCTAATGCTCATATGTCCAACTAGGAAACACTTACAATTCACAGGCAACACTCAGTCAACTAATACAAGACACAACCAAAATTGCAAGTCATTAATTATCATACTAACAAGGAATTCTCAAAGAAAATAAGCTCAAAAAGGAACTGGATCAAGGACGGAAGGTATCTTTACTGCTAGTAAAGAAAAGAAGCGATGGAACAAAGTCCTGGAATAACAAAATGGATAAGTCTTGAGATGATATTTTAAGAACCAATTTAAGATACAACCTGATAATCATACACGTCTGCCAGAAATCATGACACACAGAATCCTCGCCACGCCAGTAAGCATAGAGGCGATAACGACAGGTTCCGTAACTAAGGTATGCAACTCTATAATCATGTCATCTAGAATCCTCGCCTCGCCAACCGGTATGACTGCGAGAGACCCTAAGTTTCATAACTACAATAGGTACATCCAAGTCGGTTTCTACGTTCTCGTCACGATAGCTAATATGGCTGCGATAAACCCTAGGTTCCATAACCAAAGTAGACGTTTTACCCTTCTCACTGTCCTCATCAATATATGTCATCAGATGATACCGTAAATTTTAGCCCGTAAAATTCACCTCGATATGAAATCAACTCAACAACGATACCAGGAATTTAAATTTTAATAATTGATCAACAATAATCAAATTCAATATCAATGAGTAAGGACGGACGGAAACAAGGGCGAAGGAATCAAATTGGAGATTATAATAAGATTCTCATGGGGTCATCCCAGGAATCTCTCAAGGAATTGTGATTGAGAATTTGCTCTCGTCCTAGTATCCTATGTCCTATGTCCTATAGCAGGCACGCAGTAGTATAACAAGGATGCTACACTACTACGACATCGCACAACTCGCGAAGTCTGACCTGCATTGGCCACCACTAAAAACGTGTCACGACCCGCACCCGGTTTAGGGGCACGAGTGCGTGGGTACGTCCAGCCTACGCCACAGCATCGGCGGTAGAACGCTGTCTAGGTATTGAAACTATCTAACTAATGTCACGCAAATATCCAATCTCCATTAGGAGGCACGGATGACACAAATAAATGAACATATACTCAATCACAGACTAACAGCACGATAAGATTTCGAATAATAAACTAAAATTAAACACAACACAAGTCCACAAGAATAACTTAACAATATCCAAGAATCATCAAAATGCCGGAGACAAATCCGGTACCAAAATAGTCTACTTAAGAACTAACAAGAATTAATAATAATTCCGACTAGACCTTCCAGAATCAACTACTACCAAGTCTGCAGCTACTCACCATAGTCCATAAAGTGTCGGACAGCGGTCCTCTAAGGCATAGTCTGGAAAAATGTTTCCAGTCAGGAAGGAGCAAAGTAACACTCTCAAATAATAGTTCCATTAATTGATAATGTCTATAATACAATAAAACATGTCATGCTAGCTACTGAGAAGACAGTGAAATAAATGTAATGGTAATTTAAGAGAGACAGGCAATGTAAAGAGACAGGCAATAGGCAATATGGTACAGTCAGTGCATGTATAAAAATTGAAGAACAAGGAACAGTATCATATACGGGTGATGTAGTATATGATCTAAAATAGAGAACTGTAACTATTCTAAGTGTTTGAAATAGTAGTTTCAAAATGTGATCGGCTTGGGACATGTACAGTAGCTACAGTCTGGCTAATCATACGTGGGGGTATGATTGACACCAATAATATTTAATTATGCAATGGGTATTTGATCACATTTCTTACTAGCCATTTCCCCGCCCCCAACTAGTACTGTGGATCCAATCATGACACGTCACGAATACACAACATTATCTAATATATTAAGTACAATGTCTAATAAATTATTTACAATGTCTAATATCAATGTCTAATGTAAATGTCAATGTCAATGTAAATGTCGTGTATAATGTCGATACGAAAATCAAGGTAACATCTCATGACTGCAGATCCAAGCTATACTAGTCCGTGTAGCACAGTGTCAAAGATTCAGTTGTAACATTTCAAGATCATTGAACTTATAGCTATTATCAAGGATTGGAAATTATCAGAGAATGTACTTGCCTCGGGTCCTTAGCTGGTATTTATGGATGTCCTGTTCCAGAGTATCCCCTGGTAACCAACAGTCCTATAAACACATTACAATAACATGTGTATCAGGGGCTATACTAACACAAAATAGAAATACACTGGCCTTAGGGCTATGCCAGGTACGGTAGGGGTCATCTACTAGATAGGCCAACTATATCTTAATATCCCTTAATTACAATAATAGATATAAGTAAAATATATATATACTTTAAAATAAATGATTCTTGTATGTATATATAAACATAATAATTTATACTTACAATATTTTATACATGCACCAATTTAAATACATTTACAATATATATATATATACCTTTTAAAATTACATATTTAATTTATACTAGTGTATACTCATATATATGCCAAAAATACATTAATTAAATATAAATACTTTACATTTTATATACAAATTACATGAAATACATATACTAATTATTTATACAATTAAATAAAATAATTACTATACATATTTATATTTTAAATACATATATTATATATACTATACATGTACAATTTAATATATACTTATACATATATATACACTAATTATTATATATACAATTTAAATATATACTTATACAAATATATATACAATTTAAATTAAATACATATACTAATTTATCAAATTAATTTATACTAGCGTATACCTTTTTATTAAATAGATATTATATAAAAATAACCAACATATATATATAAAATATATACTAATACTTATATATTAATACCTACATACATATTTATATACAAATTAATTACACTAATTAACATGTTCGTACATACGTATGTATATGAATATATATACATACATATATATATATATATATATATATATATATATATATATATATATATATATATATATATATATATATATATATATATATATATATATATATATATATATATATACATATATATATATAAACCAGGGAAGAAGAGGGAGAGAGAGGAAGAAACTTACAGTGGGGTCGCCGGAGTTGGCCGCCGGGGAGGAGCAGTGGTGCGCCGCCGGGCTGAGCAGTCGCCGCCGGCTGGCGCTCGTGAGGGGGTCAGGGAGGACAGGCCAGCGGGGATCGGGGGCGCTGTCGTGGAGCGCCGGAGCACAGGGCCGCCGGGGTTGCGCAGACGCCGGAGCACAGCAAGTGCGGCAGCAGCAGCCAGCGGAAAATGGCCGCCGGACTGAACAATAGGGGTAGCCGCCGGACAGAAGCTCGAGGGGAGGAGGATCAGCCAGGGTCCGCCGGAGCATCTTCAGGGAGGAGGAGCTCGAGCAGCCGCCGGCTCGGGCTAGGCCGGCCGGCCTCGGGCTGGCCGCCGGACTGCTTGGGAAGCCGCTGGACGCACGTCGGACGGCAGCCGATGGTCGGCCGGGTTGCACAGTATATGGGGGGAATGAACAGTGTTCCCCCCCCAAATCAAATATTTGAATTCAAAAAGAAAAATAAAGAAGAAGGAGAAGGAAGAAGAAGAAGGAAGAAGAAAAGAGAAGAAGAAAGGAAGAGGAGTTTCTTCCTACGTTGGAGAGAGGTGGGGGTTTGATGAATTTTTGGAGGCTTGTGAGGTGGTGTTTTCTAGGTTGCATAGGGATTAGGGTTTGAGGGTACAAGTCATTAAATAGGAAAGAGGGTGTTATGATGGAGGGTGAGGATGCACTCAATTAATTGAGTGGTCCAGATTGAACATGAGGAATTTATTCATGGGGGATGAGGGTGAGATTAATTAAATTAATAGGCTCCCTCATTGATTAAAATAATTGGGTGAGGCCACAAAATGCCAATTTGCAATTTAACCCCTTTAAATTTGGGAAATTGCACAAACACCTGAAATGACGAAAATTGGGCGGGCGATTCGGGGTCCGATGTTTTGTAGGGTCAGGGGGTGCTGTAAGACTGGTACGGGCTGAATTTGTAGGGCACTGGGATTAAATGGGGATTTTAAATTCAGATAAAAATGGTATCCTCAATTTAAATAGAAATAAAATGCAAGTTGTGTTCAACAATTTATTAGGGGTACTTGGGGCCAAAATCAGATCAAGTCATCAATACCAATATTGAAGAAGACTCAGAACAGAATATTACCCTAATTTGGGCCGCACAAAAAATAGGTCAAGATGGCCTCCAATTTTCGATTGGAACGCACAACGATACAAAAATAGGAATTTAAAAATAAACGTCCGCGACGACTTTTGTGCGGCCAGAAATAATGTACAGGAAGCAAAATTATGAGTTGCAAAAATAGCAGAATTGAAGGCGGACATGTCTAGGACAAGATTGTGAAATTTGTTGGAAGACAAAAGTCTGGATAGTGCTCCAAATATCAAAGCAAAGGCAGTTGCGCAAAATATTAAATAAAATACAGTAATTAATTAAAATCTCCAAATATTAAATTCTAAATAAAATAATAAAATCCAGAATTCTAGAATTCGGACAGGGGTTCGTCTACTGGGCTTCTAGGTCTAGTCTGCTAGCTAAAAATAAAATAATTAATACTGCATATAAATATATATTGAATTACACATCGCACAAAATTCTTTAAATCAAACACACTATCATGCAATTAATTAGTTGTAAATAGCATAACATTAAATATTAAAAAATTCGAAAATACCCCTGTTTTCAGAATGTGGTAGTGACAAGTCTACCCACCTTAAAAGAATTTCGTCCTCGAAATTTAAAATTCTTATATTAGCATTTAATCATACACATTTTATTCCCTCCATTAAATTCATCTACCACGAATAATCCACAAGGTCTTCTCACAATTTCAAAAATCTGAAATTACCTGTATTCCTGTAAAATTCCTCGACATAGAATCAAAGTCCCTTTTTATTAAAAATTTTCCTGAAAGTTTTGAGTTAATAATCCAATGTCCGGAATTTAATATCCACTCCTCAAAGTACTCAACAATATGATATTTAAAGATTCTCCAAATGTCACATTCAAATATGAAGTTCTAAAATTCATAACTTGCGATTTAATAAATACATTGATAAATCTCCCAAAATTTCTAAAATAACCGATTTAAACATGTCAAAGTCTTTCCTAGAATTAATTAAACCACCAATTATGCCATGTTAATTTCTTAACCATTTGTTTAAATCAATAATTATCCTCAAATTTTTAAATCCTCGATTGTTTTATTTATGTATTTACTACCATCAAAATTAAATTCCTCAAATCATATAATCATGAACCACTCCATATTGTTATTTCACAATAAATTCTTTCAAAAATTCTATAATTATCATATCCCTAAAAATCTTCAAAAATAAATCAAATCACATTCTTATCACAATATCCTCCAAATTTTTAAGTTAATAACGAAATGCAAGAATTTAATATTCAATCCTCTAATTGAAATCCAATCAGTGCATATTTAAAAATTGAATCTCGTCCCAAATTTGAATTTAACACTAATCCATTCGTGTTCTTATCCCTCGATTTTTTTTTTTTTTCCATAATATGCAACGATGTAATACTCATGGAACCTCCAATACAATATTCAAAATATAAGTTCACAACTTGCAGTCCAAGAATTATATCGATGGCCTTCTTAAATTCCTCAAATTCAATGATAAATTCAATCATTTCATAATTTTCTAAAAATCAATGTTTTAACAAAACTTCAATTACGCCATATTAAATTCCCAACTCTTTATTTAATTTAATATTTTTCCTCAAAATTTTAGGCACATTGTCTCTCTTTGTCAAGTCATAACCTCTTCGTTAATCTTTACTACAGTCAATACCAATGATCACGGTCTAAGAAAATTCTACATACAGCCATACAACATGTAATCCTAAGGGAAATATGTATGATCATGGTGTCTTTTGTCATGGTATTTCAGTCTCTGTATCAGGGGTACTACTAACTACATTATAATAAGAAATCATGCATACAAGCTACGGTACTAAGGTATCAATCAATCAGAAGAGAAGAACATGAGGAAAGAAAGGAAAGAACCTGCTAACATATTACTTGCAGTATCTTCTAATATAATCATAGGTCAAATGATGCATGGAAGGTTTGATACCTCTATCTCTTTATGTACCACACTTTACTACAAGCATACTCACTGCTAGTTTCCTTACCTACTGCAATAGTTGACACTAGTTATTCTTATCACCCAAGTGCATATCAATTGCAACACACTATACTAAGTACTGCTCTCTCTAATACAACCCTAGATTGACACCCGAGTCGGTTGGCAGTGAGATCTCAATCATACTCAAATCATCAGATCCTTACACATGTATATCATCTACTCATATATTAATATTCATCTTTTATCTACCATAAAGTTAATCCTCGAAATAATCGTCAAGGTTTAACTTCTCGATCAACTTAAAAATATTTGCATACACTCCTCAAAATCAGATACTCAATATCAAAAATTTAATCACCTTTAAAATCCTTATAGCCTTGACTATGTTTATTGAATTGAATTCGAATACTCAAAATTTAATAACATAAAGTCTCATCTCCTCAAAAATTCTTTAAAATTGAAATTTATTTCCACTCTACAAATTATAAATTTAATCCACAAGTATACATATACTACTCACAGTCTCTAATACTCAAGGTGCACACTAATACACTAATTATTTACAACCTCAACTGTGTACGAAAATTGTACTGTCCGAAATAATTGCACTATCATTTCCAATAATCCAAATTATCATCTTACATATTTTCTTCAATGATTTTCTATCTATATTACTTAATACCCCAATCTGTTTGTCATCACACGAAGTACTTACTGTCATTTGCACCTTGCTCAACAAATATTTGATGTAGAATCACTAGCACTATTGGTATGGTAACGCTAGCTTCATCCTTAGATTAACTCGTCAAACTTATTACAAATCACGATCACTTGCACTTTCTATAATACCAATACTAATTATAATAACACCTATCATAGAACTATTGCTACAAGGTACTATGCTATGGGTATCTCTAGATTAATGCCTAATGCTCATATGTCCAACTAGGAAACACTTACAATTCACAGGCAACACTCAGTCAACTAATACAAGACACAACCAAAATTGCAAGTCATTAATTATCATACTAACAAGGAATTCTCAAAGAAAATAAGCTCAAAAAGGAACTGGATCAAGGACGGAAGATATCTTTACTGCTAGTAAAGAAAAGAAGCGATGGAACAAAGTCCTGGAATAACAAAATGGATAAGTCTTGAGATGATATTTTAAGAACCAATTTAAGATACAACCTGATAATCATACACGTCTGCCAGAAATCATGACACACAGAATCCTCGCCACGCCAGTAAGCATAGAGGCGATAACGACAGGTTCCGTAACTAAGGTATGCAACTCTATAATCATGTCATCTAGAATCCTCGCCTCGCCAACCGGTATGGCTGCGAGAGACCCTAAGTTTCATAACTACAATAGGTACATCCAAGTCGGTTTCTACGTTCTCGTCACGATAGCTAATATGGCTGCGATAAACCCTAGGTTCCATAACCAAAGTAGACATTTTACCCTTCTCACTGTCCTCATCAATATATGTCATCAGATGATACCGTAAATTTTAGCCCGTAAAATTCACCTCGATATGAAATCAACTCAACAACGATACCAGGAATTTAAATTTTAATAATTGATCAACAATAATCAAATTCAATATCAATGAGTAAGGACGGACGGAAACAAGGGCGAAGGAATCAAATTGGAGATTATAATAAGATTCTCATGGGGTCATCCCAGGAATCTCTCAAGGAATTGTGATTGAGAATTTGCTCTCGTCCTAGTATCCTATGTCCTATGTCCTATAGCAGGCACGCAGTAGTATAACAAGGATGCTACACTACTACGACATCGCACAACTCGCGAAGTCTGACCTGCATTGGCCACCACTAAAAACGTGTCACGACCCGCACCCGGTTTAGGGGCACGAGTGCGTGGGTACGTCCAGCCTACGCCGCAGCATCGGCGGTAGAATGCTGTCTAGGTATTGAAACTATCTAACTAATGTCACGCAAATATCCAATCTCCATTAGGAGGCACGGATGACACAAATAAATAAACATATACTCAATCACAGACTAACAGCACGATAAGATTTCGAATAATAAACTAAAATTAAACACAACACAAGTCCACAAGAATAACTTAACAATATCCAAGAATCATCAAAATGCCGGAGACAAATCCGGTACCAAAATAGTCTACTTAAGAACTAACAAGAATTAATAATAATTCCGACTAGACCTTCCAGAATCAACTACTACCAAGTCTGCAGCTACTCACCATAGTCCATAAAGTGTCGGACAGCGGTCCTCTAAGGCATAGTCTGGAAAAATGTTTCCAGTCAGGAAGGAGCAAAGTAACACTCTCAAATAACAGTTCCATTAATTGATAATGTCTATAATACAATAAAACATGTCATGCTAGCTACTGAGAAGACAGTGAAATAAATGTAATGGTAATTTAAGAGAGACAGGCAATGTAAAGAGACAGGCAATAGGCAATATGGTACAGTCAGTGCATGTATAAAAATGGAAGAACAAGGAACAGTATCATATACGGGTGATGTAGTATATGATCTAAAATAGAGAACTGTAACTATTCTAAGTGTTTGAAATAGTAGTTTCAAAATGTGATCGGCTTGGGACATGTACAGTAGCTACAGTCTGGCTAATCATACGTGGGGGTATGATTGACACCAATAATATTTAATTATGCAATGGGTATTTGATCACATTTCTCACTAGCCATTTCCCCGCCCCCAACTAGTACTGTGGATCCAATCATGACACGTCACGAATACACAACATTGTCTAATATATTAAGTACAATGTCTAATAAATTATTTACAATGTCTAATATCAATGTCTAATGTAAATGTCAATGTCAATGTAAATGTCGTGTATAATGTCGATACGAAAATCAAGGTAACATCTCATGACTGCAGATCCAAGCTATACTAGTCCGTGTAGCACAGTATCAAAGATTCAGTTGTAACATTTCAAGATCATTGAACTTATAGCTATTATCAAGGATTGGAAATTATCAGAGAATGTACTTGCCTCGGGTCCTTAGCTGGTATTTATGGATGTCCTGTTCCAGAGTATCCCCTGGTAACCAACAGTCCTATAAATACATTACAATAACATGTGTATCAGGGGCTATACTAACACAAAATAGAAATACACTGGCCTTAGGGCTATGCCAGGTACGGTAGGGGTCATCTACTAGATAGGCCAACTATATCTTAATATCCCTTAATTACAATAATAGATATAAGTAAAATATATATATACTTTAAAATAAATGATTCTTGTATGTATATATAAACATAATAATTTATACTTACAATATTTTATACATGCACCAATTTAAATACATTTACAATATATATATATATACCTTTTAAAATTACATATTTAATTTATACTAGTGTATACTCATATATATGCCAAAAATACATTAATTAAATATAAATACTTTACATTTTATATACAAATTACATGAAATACATATACTAATTATTTATACAATTAAATAAAATAATTACTATACATATTTATATTTTAAATACATATATTATATATACTATACATGTACAATTTAATATATACTTATACATATATATACACTAATTATTATATATACAATTTAAATATATACTTATACAAATATATATACAATTTAAATTAAATACATATACTAATTTATCAAATTAATTTATACTAGCGTATACCTTTTTATTAAATAGATATTATATAAAAATAACCAACATATATATATAAAATATATACTAATACTTATATATTAATACCTACATACATATTTATATACAAATTAATTACACTAATTAACATGTTCGTACATACGTATGTATATGAATATATATACATACATATATATATATATATATATATATATATATATATATATATATATATATATATATATATATATATATATATATATATACATATATATATATAAACCAGGGAAGAAGAGGGAGAGAGAGGAAGAAACTTACAGTGGGGTCGCCGGAGTTGGCCGCCGGGGAGGAGCAGTGGTGCGCCGCCAGGCTGAGCAGTCGCCGCCGGCTGGCGCTCGTGAGGGGGTCAGGGAGGACAGGCCAGCGGGGATCGGGGGCGCTGTCGTGGAGCGCCGGAGCACAGGGCCGCCGGGGTTGCGCAGACGCCGGAGCACAGCAAGTGCGGCAGCAGCAGCCAGCGGAAAATGGCCGCCGGACTGAACAATAGGGGTAGCCGCCGGACAGAAGCTCGAGGGGAGGAGGATCAGCCAGGGTCCGCCGGAGCATCTTCAGGGAGGAGGAGCTCGAGCAGCCGCCGGCTCGGGCTAGGCCGGCCGGCCTCGGGCTGGCCGCCGGACTGCTTGGGAAGCCGCTGGACGCACGTCGGACGGCAGCCGATGGTCGGCCGGGTTGCACAGTATATGGGGGGAATGAACAGTGTTCCCCCCCCCAAATCAAATATTTGAATTCAAAAAGAAAAATAAAGAAGAAGGAGAAGGAAGAAGAAGAAGGAAGAAGAAAAGAGAAGAAGAAAGGAAGAGGAGTTTCTTCCTACGTTGGAGAGAGGTGGGGGTTTGATGAATTTTTGGAGGCTTGTGAGGTGGTGTTTTCTTGGTTGCATAGGGATTAGGGTTTGAGGGTACAAGTCATTAAATAGGAAAGAGGGTGTTATGATGGAGGGTGAGGATGCACTCAATTAATTGAGTGGTCCAGATTGAACATGAGGAATTTATTCATGGGGGATGAGGGTGAGATTAATTAAATTAATAGGCTCCCTTATTGATTAAAATAATTGGGTGAGGCCACAAAATGCCAATTTGCAATTTAACCCCTTTAAATTTGGGAAATTGCACAAACACCTGAAATGACGAAAATTGGGCGGGCGATTCGGGGTCCGATGTTTTGTAGGGTCAGGGGGTGCTGTAAGACTGGTACGGGCTGAATTTGTAGGGCACTGGGATTAAATGGGGATTTTAAATTCAGATAAAAATGGTATCCTCAATTTAAATAGAAATAAAATGCAAGTTGTGTTCAACAATTTATTAGGGGTACTTGGGGCCAAAATCAGATCAAGTCATCAATACCAATATTGAAGAAGACTCAGAACAGAATATTACCCTAATTTGGGCCGCACGAAAAATAGGTCAAGATGGCCTCCAATTTTCGATTGGAACGCACAACGATACAAAAATAGGAATTTAAAAATAAACGTCCGCGACGACTTTTGTGCGGCCAGAAATAATGTACAGGAAGCAAAATTATGAGTTACAAAAATAGCAGAATTGAAGGCGGACATGTCTAGGACAAGATTGTGAAATTTGTTGAAAGACAAAAGTCTGGATAGTGCTCCAAATATCGAAGCAAAGGCAGTTGCGCAAAATATTAAATAAAATACAGTAATTAATTAAAATCTCCAAATATTAAATTCTAAATAAAATAATAAAATCCAGAATTCTAGAATTCGGACAGGGGTTCGTCTACTGGGCTTCTAGGTCTAGTCTGCTAGCTAAAAATAAAATAATTAATACTGCATATAAATATATATTGAATTACACATCGCACAAAATTCTTTAAATCAAACACACTATCATGCAATTAATTAGTTGTAAATAGCATAACATTAAATATTAAAAAATTCAAAAATACCCCTATTTTCAGAATGTGGTAGTGACAGAGAGTATCATGACTTTATCCTAGGGCTAACCTCATTTCTTCACTTGGTATATATATGTGGTTTTCTCTCACCTCTCTCATTCTTTCTCATTTCTACTTCTTTTCTTCTTTCTTCTTCCTCCTTCCCTCAAGATCTCCCCTTGGCCGAAGCACTAGCCCTAGACTTGGTTCTAGGAAGAGGTTTGTTAGTCCACCAAGGCAATTACATCTTGCTCAAAGTGGTGAAGCCATAGATTTTTAGATTTTTATATATATATTATTTTAAAATTTTGGTTGATGAAAAATGTCCTTCTTGAGTTGCTGATCATATTTAGTTATTGGATTTTTGGATTTTCATGTATAGATTCTTGTAGATCTGAGTTTCAAGATTTAGATTTTTATGTGTTCTATGAGTTTCATTGGTTTTGATCTATTAAAACTTAGTATTTTCGAAAACTAGTTGTTCCTTATGTTAGAGAATTTTATTTCGAGCATTTTGGTTTTTGTTTTATTTGATTTAGACTTAAAATAAAGTTTTTATGAAGAAATAATTTTCAGATTTTTGGAGCTTTTTTTGCCATGGCTGAACTTGCTGTCTGGAGAAAACAAATTTCTTATTCGGCCAGCGCAATTTACGACCGAGACTTCCATGTGGCATGATCCTTATGCGGCTGGACTCTTTGCCGTATAGCCAACCAGCATGCGTCCATCTTGTTGGACATATGACTGCTGATCTACACAAGTGTCCTTGAACACTTTGTGCATTCACTCGCTGAACTAATGAGAAATTCACTAAGTCCCAAAGACAGTCCATGCGGCATCGAACTCCATGCGACATCGAACTTGAAATACTTGATTGGCAAAGTTAAGGCACCATTCTGCTCTAGACTCCCTTTTAACCGAATTTGCATTAAAATTCTTCTTTCAAACATAAATGTATTAAAGGAAAAAAGAAATTCTTGTATAAATTACAAGCATGTTAAAAAATATGAAGGCAACTACAAACATAAAGGGGAACCATGTCTTAAGGGACAGATGATTGTCAAAGCGATGCCCGCAGGTAGTAATCACATACAAAACCCTTAAGGGTCATATGCTTCCTCACAATCACTACTTCTTAACGTCTATTACGACAATGAGCACATGGACACTTGATTTTTGGACCATCCATCTAATCAGGTTTTCTTATGGCATACTTAAGAAATAATTTAATGCCTGCCTTAAAATCATCACTCAAACTAATCCTGCTCTCATGTTGCCGCCTGTACATCCACGTACGATCAACCAAGTAACGATCCATTGCTTGGTGGGTGTGAAAAATTCTATATCGTAAGATAAAATACACAAAAGCAATCAGATGTACATACGATATTATATGAGCATTCTAAAAGTATTGTAATTCATACTTTCCGTATTCTACCAAAGCAAAAAGTAGAGAAACATGTGAAAGTTACAACATCGATATTTGTTCAATATGATGCCTTTTCGCATAGTATCGACATAAATTCGATTATCCATGGCTCAAAACACTACCTTAAATTTATTATAGCATACATTGGTGTAAATCATCTAAGTTCTGTACATCAGTGTAGTATATGTTCTTATCATATGTAGTATCTGAAGGATATAACAAAATTAAGATGAACCCACATAATGTAATGTTAAGACATCAACTAACAATATAAAATATAGTGATGGATTGTGGTATCACCATTGCCGAGGGATGGGGGCCGAAGGACAGTCAATGTTATTTACGGCTGCATAGTCTCTACTTCGCCAGTCAAATGGCTACATGGACTATGCCTCGCCGTTATTGGGCCAAGTCCTTACGTCCTAGAGAAGAATCCAAATTTTCTAATTAGTTTGTATGATATGCTTTAGTTGGAGCTAGGACATGCTGTGACAATCTAAATTTTGATCTTATGAACTCATTTTTCTATGGTGGTTGAAAGTTGTAAACATCTACAGACCCGAGCTCTACCCCCCAAAGCTTAGTACTCACTGATACTACTAATCCTCACACTTATACACCCATAACACACTGTGTCACAGACCTTTTCTCTTCATCACATCCACGTTTCATGGATACATTGATACCTAGCCACTCAACCTCATATAATCCCACTAATATATCATATACTCACTATGCAGCCACATATATAATTACAGGTATTGTAAAGTCTGCACAACTGCCCTAATATTAAATCTGCACTGTAAGCCTCAACAAGTTCTATGACAAATATGATGATAAAGTTTTCGATCACGTAGTTCGAGCAATAACAAAAAATTATCACAGAAATTACCCCCAAATGTCGGGTAGTCACAAGAAATCATCACATAAATTATTCCCAAATGGTACACCATAAATGTCAACAACAACATATATTGAGAGATCAAATGATCTAGAACTTACAGTGGGAGGGAACACATTGGAGGAGGAGGGAAAACGACGGAGGATGAGGGGGTACGGACGAGCCGAGACGGGGAACATGCACGGAGGGGAGTGGGCACGACCACGTCGGAGCTAAGAGAAGGGACCACAGAAAGAGGATCACCGGAGAAGAGGGGACCACGAGAAGGGGGTCACCGGAGAGAGGGGACAACGGGAATGGGAACGCCGGAGAGAGGGAGAGAGGAAAAGTCGACTAAGAGATGAGAGAGAGAGCGGTCGATCGAAATGTTAAATTTTGATCGACCATGTTTTCTTTTAACTTAGGGCACATATATAGGCGACAGACCAGCGACGTCCTAGTACGTCGTCGCAATCGAGTAGTCGTTGACAATCTATCGTAAATGTTTGCCGCGTAGTTCCCACGTAATGTGGCCAAATTCGGTGACGACATAGCGACGATCTGGCGACAGAATTATATTAAATTTCTGATCTATTGTATTTGGTCGTTATAATGCCGCCGAGACGTTGCTATTTGGCGTGAGATATCAGTCGTCACCAATATTCCGTCGCTAAATCTCTGTATTTTAGTAGTACAATGATACCGAGTTACAATATGCTTGAACCGACTATGAAACGTCGGGTTCATGCCAAGATGGATTGCACTCTGGCTATCGCAAAGCAAAACATACTGCTCTTGGCAAACTCCAGACTAACCATGCATTTTGAAACAGAAGTAATCATGGACACTCATACGGTCTCCCACGAGTCTTCCAATGTACAAAGCAACGATAGTCCCTGAATTTCGTCGTTGAACTTTACTCCCATAGAGGATAATTGGTCAACCACGTCCTGGAACCCCATCAGGTGATCCGTAATATACGTGCCCTCCTTGTACTACCGTCTTATCATCATTCGGATCTGGAATAACTTGTTTACCCTAGTCTTCTTCGCATACATGGATTCCAGCTTCTCCCAAAGTGTTCTTGCGTGCTCTATATTGACAACTTGATTGTACACGTTCTCGTCAACAAACTTCCTGATATATCCATACATCTGTATATGTTCAAACTTTCAGTCCTTATCGAATTTCTCATTGGACTTCTCGGAAGCAAACATCGGAATATGCAATTTCTTGACGAATAGTAAATCTTTTATCTTGCTCAGTTAATACTGATAATTGGAACCGTTTAGATTTACCATACGCATCGATTTTGCTCTTTTGCTTCACTGTCAACCCGAAGTATAGTGTATTCAAGGTGATAATATTGTTAGTATGAAATAGTGATTATGTGTTATATCTAGGTATCGAACCACGGGTACCTAGATGAAAGGATGTATTGACGTTTTAATTTTCTTATATAATAAGTACCTTCTTAGAAAAAATAAAAATTTGAACCGGAAGGTCCAACCTTTCGGTCCAACGGCATTGGGCTCCCCGATCGATGGTTAGACCGGTTTTTAAAACGTCGATAATAGGGACCATTGCACATGATGCTGACTAAGTACTTAGTCAGTGAAATCTAAGGGCACATATGTGCATGGTAGTATCTGATCTACACCTGGTAATACTAATTAACATCTAGATTTTGTGAACATGATTGGTATCTTATGTAAAGATTTAAGGCTCTTGTATGTGTAGAGAATGAATCACAAGATTTTGTTCCTCATAATCTAGAGTGAATCTAGCTTCCAATATAAAAAAAAGGGGGAAACGATCTTTCCCAAGGTGTTGCTTAGTCCACAAGAACCGGGTTGGGTGGGACATGGATCCCAAAAGGAAAGTATTCATATCAGCAAATTGGGTTTAGGCTCTTCAAACCTCCTGTAAATTTACAACTGAACATTTCAAAACAAGTTAGTAGCAAGGTTTGCAGTACTCATATTAGAATCACTATCGGATCTTTTATGTGAGTATCGGAATGGTGGTATAGAACTGACAGTTTCGGATCGGAGTAAAAAAAAAAAAAAAAATTTGATACTGAAAAGCAAACAACTATTTATAAATTTCTAAAAGTTTGGAAGAAATATTTTATATCCTTAGATATAATTTTAAGTATTTCATGCATTGTTTCTTACTAGTTTTAAAATTGATTGATTTACTTATGATATATAATTTTTTAAAAAAAATATATTTTACAACTTTATTATGCTCTTACATTCTTGATGATTTGTCTTTTTCATTCAATTTTATTTGCCGAATTGAATAGAAATGTCAAACATGATCGATATCAGTCAATATCAATAAACTATGGTTAATAATTAATATAGCATGTTTATGCAAAATTGAAAAAAGTACAGTAACATCTAAAGCTTCTATCCCAAAAATTTTTAGGGAAAAAAAAAGCTATTAAAAAACAACCCATCTAAACAACACAAACCTCATCAGCGAGAGGAGGGGTTTTTCTCATTTCAATAGTGAGCAACATATTGTAGTACGGGTTAAGTTATGTTTATCCTATTATTTACATAAATTCCTTTACAAAGTCAACTATTAACTGTTGGTCTGATATCTTCGTTTTAATTATTTTAGCTATCCGTGGGGTGGTGGTCTGTTGGTTATAACGTAGAACTTTCGTGAAAATGAACACGGTTTAAATTTTTTCTTGAAAACTTAGTTCATAATCCGTGGAAAGATCATATATATATATTAGTTATTCAAACCAATATCACATTATAAATATAGAAACTAGTATATATCTCCATCACTTTTTTTAAAATCTAGCAAATATTTTCATTCTGTGTAAAACAGTAAATTTTTTGGTTAAAATATTAGTAATATATCTTAAAAAATTTTACTGTCCCGTACAAAAAAATATGGACATTTGCTAGTTTATAAAAAAAAATTGAAGATATATGCTAATGTTTATATTTAGAATGAGAACACTTGCACCAAATTCGAGTGATCCTTGTGGTTACCGAAAAGAGGTATAAGATTCTGACTGGGTGGCAGAAGATCGATGAATCGAGCCACGGAGACGTATTATTTCTTTTATTTATTTGATGAGACTTGAAAAAATATGGTCCAAAATGCATGCAATGCAGCATGTACAAAGTTTCGAACGTTACGTCGGACATCTAAAAGAAAATTGGACTCAAAAGATATACAATGCAGCATATACAATGTTCTGAACGTTACGTCGGACATCTAAAAAAAAAAAAAAAAAAAAAAAAAAATTGGAAGGGAACATTTGCTACAATATTCCAAAGAAAAAACAAAAGCCAAGTAGTACATGGTTGAGGAAATGAAGTGGCTTCCTGATCCTTCCCAACATAGGTTAGGGAGGGTCCTCTGGCTATTGTTTGTTTAGTAGCTGTCTCAGGCCCTAACATTAATTATGAATAGTTTCTTGATCGGTCCCCTTCGTTAATTGGCCTCTAGGAAGCATGCGAACATCACACTATTAGGTGGGTGAGTGAATGGGAGACATGACATAGTGGGACAATGGAGAGCAATATCCTTACAGTAAAGGATCAGAGAGAGAGAGAGAGATCCCATCAAGAAGAAGGAGACGGACCCTATAGAGTCCATCCATCCACATGACGTTTATTTGGGTGCTTTGCTCTTGGACTCTCACTACTCACCTAAATCATGCATCAACAGATCCAAATCATGCATGCATGGACCCTCTCATTGTGCCAAGAGATCCATATCTATACTATACTATACTGTACTATACATGGTAGATTCCATTGTTATGTGTGGAGTGGAACTCAAATGCTTGGAGGATTATAAGAAAAGGGTCCAAACACACACACACACAAAAAACAAAACAAAAAACAGAGGGGTTTACGTTCATTGGTGCAATCCATTGGAAACATGCCCAATTTGGCATGGCAGGGCAGGGCAGGGCAGGGCAGGGCAGGACAAAGTGAGTTTTTTTTTTGTGGGTTAATGGAAGGTGCATTTAGGTGATATCTAGAACAATCTATATACTACTATGTAATAAAAAAATGTTGAGGGTTTATCCTAAATCTTTTTTCTAATAACCTATGTTTACTGATTAAAATTATTTATTAAATTTAATATAAATAGCTAGATAATTAAGTATATAAACAAATATTAAGGAGATATTGTTTGTTCATTCCAAGTAGTAAAAAATTAAAAAAAAAAAATTATACTTCTCACTTAAAAGACTATTATTTGATTTGTTTTCAAGTAGTATAAAATACGTGTAACGCACGTGCATATATATATATATATACTAGTACTAATAATAAGAGCATCTCCAACCCTATTGTCTTATAATATGTAGTGATTTCTATGTGGCACTAAGCCTCAAGATAATATTTTTTCTGGATAACAAGACTATATTAACAAATGACAATGAAATTGAAAAGTTTTCTCAAATACAAAATTATTGAAATGCTTACTTTTTTAAGATAACTTTTCATTTTTTTTTTTTCTAATTATTTTTATTTATAATTGATGACATAGAAATGAAGATATTGTCAAGTGTATTGTCTAGAACTAGATAACAAATTTCATAATATCTTTTTATAGCTTTTGACAAGTAACTTCAATATTTACTTAACAATTATATTGAAGAATAATTTTGAAATAAAATTTTGTTATTCCTTATGGCAACTACTATTTTTCTTTTCCAAAGTCACAATAGGATTTGAGATGCTCTAAATAAAGTAACAAGCTTGCATGGAAGCAACATGCAACTACCAATTTGGTCAAACCTTACCTAAGTGAACTTATATAGTAAATGGTCCCTTTCTCAAGGAACTAGCACTGATTCACACTCATCAAAACTAGAAGGGGTTTGGGATTAATTATGATCGGTACAATCCTTTGCATATGACCAATTTGGCATGGCATTTGAGGGAATAATTTATTTATTTTTTATTTTTATTTTTTTTTGGTTAACACAAGGTGCATGTATGTTTAGTTCATATCTAGTATATATGCTAATAAAAAAAATAATGAAACTTTCTGCATGCATGCATCTTAGCTAAGATTAAAAGTTGACACCAATTTTCATAAAAGAAGATGAACATTGGCATCTAAGTTCAATACAATAGTTGTTGGTTGCTAACTTCCATGGACGAGTGCACGAGACCAACTATTACAGAACTTAGAGCTTCTCCAACCCTATTGCCTTATTTTGTGTTGTGTTTATTGGATCCAGTCTGAATTTGATAAATTTTGGAACTCAAATATTATTAAAGATTTAATTTGATATAATTTAAAATTTTATATTAAATATAAGATTTGATTAGATTTTAAATTTGTATCAAATATTTAATTTGACCATATTTGGACGTCCATAATTAGTATTGGACTATTTTAGGTAGAATATGATTCTTATTTTATAGTTTTTTATTTAGAAAATTCTATTATGACATAAAATATGATTTTTTATCCTGTAAATATAGGAGGAGGGTGGAGGCACAAAGTATAGCACAATGTAGAGATTCGGGGTGAACGTCCATATGAAATCTAAGAGAAAGATCATGCTTTACTCTTAGGACTTCGTCATCTAAGACAGAAGGAAGAAGAAGATCTAATCGGGGAGTCGTCAACTTCGGTTAGGGAAATTGCTACGGGTTGGTGAGCGATTTTAATTGTAATCTCTTTTTTTTTTCTTGAGTGTGGTGATGGGTTTGAATCTATTAGGACAAAGTGTTCAACATTGATTTTGTCAATCTTGTAATTTCACCTGAGTTATAAATGTTGAAATTTATCCAGGTGACGTAGTCACCGCCATATACTTGTTGTAAACACCCTGATTTTTTTAGAATTTAATTTTAGAATTTTAATTATTGGAATTATGAATATTGAAATTAAGGAAGATTTTTTCTGTAATTTTTAGCTAATTATAATAAATATTCGTTCATGGATTTATATTTTTTGTGTATTAAATTAATTATTAAAATAGTGCATAAAATATATTTTGGGTCTAAAACTAATAATAGAGTATTGTGTAATTTTTTTGAAATTTTTTGGAGTCCAAAAAGTATTTTTTAGATAACCATATATGCACATATATATATATTGTTTTAATAAACCAACCCAAACCGAACCGAACAAATCCGGACCTAAACCCGCACCGGTAACCCGATAACCCGACCCGGACCCGAAACCCCAACCCATTCAGTAAAAGAACACCCCCCCCCCCCCCGCGCGACCCCTCGACTCCCTGAAACCTCCTCGACCCATCCTCTTTAGCTCATTGTAACTCCCTCCCTGTCACCCTATTTAAACCCTAGCTGTAATGTCCCGTTCCCCCTATTCGGGGAGCGCGGCCAAGAAATACTTGGTACCGTTCGATCGGGACAGAATGAATCAAGATCCTTTCCTCGTTATGGATTGGTTTCTTCGGAATCGGGTCCCATATTCAACGGATCGTGCCTCAAGGAAGGACTCAGCGGCATAGTCAAGAGGGGCCTTTCCGTTGCGCTGGTTTTCTTGCCCGTTTTTTATGCCTCTTGGTTGCTTTCTTGTTAGTTTTATGACTTGTATTTTCTTGAACGGTTTTGATGGATTTTATTGCCTTGTTCTTAGGATTTTGCATTTTGTATCGAACCTCGGAGACCGAAGCAGGAGATATTGATCATCTGTTGGTGCGTTCAGGTGATCGGGTAGACGACGCGCGAGCGGAGTCTTGAAGTTCTCCCCTTTTTTCTCCTAGTTCACTAACTTGTGAGTGACTTTACTTCGATTAGCACCCTTCTTCCAAGTCTTTACTCTTAATAAATTGACTAATTTGTGCATCCCGCTCCAACGATATCATAATAAGAATAAATTGAGTCAAATAAAAGGAGAGTTAGACTTGAAACACTTATAATGCTTGTCACCTAGAATTCTCAAACGATCACATTGATGCGTGCTTATCCGCTATGCATTTATATATTCATGTTTCAGTTGTAGCTAGAACTTATTCTATATAACTGTACAGATGTATTGTGCAAACTAATTGAAATACAATCACTTGGACATGTAGACTATGCCAAATGCACTGTGCTAAAGTAGATATGTACATTCGTTTGGTTTGAATGCTTTACCTATTAACTTAGTATCAATGCATAGTTCGGTCGGACAACTTATGCACAAGGTTTAGTTCCTGCGAACGGCGCCCGGGGCACTGGGGCCGATTCGTTCCGGGCTGAATTCGGATAGCTACGCTAGCAAGCCTAGCACGGATAATGCGGGGGCCTTGCAACGGGGCTTACTACCCGCGCTGCAAGGGTCACCGTCTTACTGTAGCTATTGTCCACGGTGACAATGATGTGCCATGACCCTATATATATATATATATATATATTTCTACATTGTTTGCTCCAGCTAATGATGTCTTCGTGGCAGAGAAGGTCATGGTAAGTATTGTGCAGGCAGTTCATACGGGAAGGTAAAAGTCATCTAACGGTGGCATATTTGTTTCTGTAAATTGCATACACAATGCTTGCTTGTAAAATGAACTAAGGCAAGATAGAAAGACCACAAATAAATAGCATGCTTCATATAAAAAATTATAGATTTGGTTATTTGGGTTAACTCGCCCTCACCGGTACTTTTTAAAGTACTGACCCTTGTTGCAGCAGGTTTTCCGAGCCCAAGCGACGCGGCGAGGAGCTGAAGCTTCTTCTACCCCAACCAGTCCACTACTCGTTGTACCCCGTTCTTGACTTTTTGGAGCTTGTACAAAGTTCCCGGAGCCCGCACAACCCTTATATGCAGTTCCGAGGCAAGGCGATAGCTTCGCCAACAGGTGTCAATAATTATTTTAAAGTTTTAGTAAGGGATGTGATGTATGGAACGGCTATCTCATTTTGTATCCAAGTTGTAAGCCCATGTGGCATCCTTATCACTTTTAGGTCAAGAGTCTGTAACCAGATGTTCATTATCAATAAAAAAAATTTTTCTATGCCTCAAATGTGTGTTATCTTATTTGCGTACTCTGTTGCATATATTCTAAAGGATATCATTATGCCTAGGCCTTGTGCACACGCGCCCTACGTATGCATGGCATCACGTCCGGGGTACGATTATCGATTGGGCAAAAACGGGGCATGACATATTGGTATCAGAGCAAAGCTTCAGATCCTTTGATCTCGTGTCAAAAAGTTTTCTTAAGATGACCATGTCCTTTCCGAGTTGAACTCTTGAAATCGATTGGTGCAAAATGAGACGCGTTCCATACAGTGAGTCCGTAATACTCTATGAGACTGATGTAAGTTCCTTGTTTTAGTAGGAATGGCTCAAACACAAGCAATATGACAAGTTGATGCAAGTACATCTGGCACTTCGGCTAGTTATGAGAGCCAACGACCTGCACCCTCTGTCGATCCGGTCGAACGAATGATGCAAATGCTAGAGGCACAACAAAAGAGGGATGAGGCCCGACAGGACAAGTTCGAGAAAAATCTAGAGGCCCTATTCGAGATCCAACAGAAGCAGGTGGACGTGCTACAATAAATTGTTCAGACCTTGGCTTCCAACTATTTTGCAACAACAGTAACGGCGCCGGTGGAGCCACCAACAGACAAAGTCGAAGTACCCCGAACCGCAAAGAAGAAGGATGTGGCTGCCTTCGACTTTGCTGACTTCAAAAAGGTTTACAACACGTCCTTCTATGGAACTAAGAATCCCGTTGTGGCACTAGATTTGTTGGCCGAGCTGGAGGATCAATTTAAACTCTTAGAAGTACCTGATGAAAAGCAAGTTGCCTGTGCCTAACTCCAGCTTCGTATGAACGCACATGATTGGTTGGATGTGCATCGCAGATCTCTCTTCGCAAATGCTGATGGCGAGACTATCCCTTGGTCCACCTTCCATGGCGTATTCGAAGAGGAGTTCATCCCCCACCCATTCGTCGTCAGAAGAGAACGATTTTGTGCGTCTGTAACAAGGAACGATGACATTGAAACAATATGCCGCATAATTCAATCGGTTGGCCAAGTTTGCTAGTTCGTACCTGCCCAATGCAGGAAGTCGAGCCAGACGATTTGAAGGCGGTCTGCGACCTTCCATTCACGCGCACGTAGTTGCTCCACAGTACGAGACGATGAGAGAAGTCCTAAATCATGCCATTTTTCTGGAGCCGTAATATCCTTCCACTACTGTCGGTGCTGTGCAGCATTCTCATCACAAGCGCTCTAGTAATACAGGAGGAAACAACGCTAACAAGCGTCCAAATAGTGGCGGCAACTAGGGCAACAATCCGGGGGGGAATCAGGGGCAGAGCTATACAAAATGCAACCGTACAGGACACCAGGCTAGCGAATGTCGAAATCAGGGATGCTTCAACTGTGGTCGGCTGGGCCATTATGCTCGGGACTGTCTTGATCATCCAAACCGAGTCCCTCAGTGCCGTGCCGAGTAGCAGAATTCCATTCAGGGACCCAAGCGAATCGGTCGACGCAATAACAAGAGCGTCGTCCGAACACTGGGGGCCGGGTTTATGCCTTGACGAGGGACGATGCGCTTGCCTCAAACACCATAGTGTCAGGTATGTTGCTATTCAATAATGTACCTGCACGAGTACTATTTAATTTTGGTGCTACACATAGTTTTGTGTCAACAAACTTTGCTAGGGAACACAAATTCATCCGGACACCGTTAGGCCTAAGGCTTAGCCTCAGTACCCCATCAGGCACGAGCTTGCCTGCCGATTCAGTTTGTAGTGACGGCTGCATTTGCATCGGAGGAAGAAAATTGTCACTTGATGAGATAGTTCTAGACATAGGGGACTACGATATCATTCTGGGTATGGATTATCTTGGCACTTGCACAACTACTATTGATTGTATGGAAAAGAAAGTCGTGTTTCATCTTCCTGGCGAGATCGAATTTTGCTTTTCGTGCAGTCCACAGTCGAAAGCGTCGAATGCCTACATGGTGATCTCAGCAATGTCTGTTCGACGGATGATTCACTTCGGCTGTGTAGGGTACTTGGCGTCTGTTTGAGACACTCGACAAGATTGCGCAAACGTTGAGTCCATTCCCATTGTGGCAAATTTTTCTGATGTGTTTCCAGATAAGTTGTCTGGTATGCCGCCCGATCGAGAGATAGAGTTCACTATTGACACATTTCCAGAAACCGACCAATTTCTAAATCTTCGTATCGAATGGCCCCAGCAGAGCTGAAGGAATTAAGATTCAGTTACAGGAATTGCTAGATCGTGGGCACATTCGCCCAAGTGTATCTCCGTGGGGTACGCCTGTGTTGTTTATTGAGAAAAAAAGATGGCTCGATGTGGCTCTGCATCGACTATCGAAAATTAAATAAAGCTACTTTTCAAAATAAGTACCCCTTCCCAAGATAGATGATCTATTTGATCAGTTACAAGCTGCAACAGTGTTCTCGAAAATTGATCTCCGCTCGGGTTACTATCAGCTCAAGATTAAGTCAGACGATGTGGGAAAGTTAGCCTTTCGCACTCGCTATGGCCACTATGAGTTTTTGGTAATGCCATTCGGATTAACCAATGCCCCTACTACCTTTATGGATTTAATGAACCGAGTGTTCCGTCCGTATCTCGATAGATTTATAGTAGTGTTCATCGATGGTATCTTGGTGTACTCGAAGAATGGGGAGGAGCATGCAGAGCACTTGCGGACTGTGCTACAAACTCTTCAGGATAACAAGTTATATGCGAAACTCAGTAAGTGCGAATTCTGGCTGAGCAGCGTATCTTTTCTCGGGCACATCATTTTTGTGTGAGGCATTTCAGTCGATCCAAAGAAAGTTGAGGCCATCATTGAGTGGAAGCGACCTGCATCCGTCAGTGAGATTTGGAGCTTTCTCGGACTAGCGGGCTACTACAGGCGGTTCATAAAGGATTTTTCCAAAATAGCATCACCTCTGACTCGCCTTACACAGAAGGGAGTCACGTTTGAGTGGTTCGCCGACTGCGAAACCTCGTTTGAAGAGTTAAAGCATCGTCTCACCTCTGCCCCGTTACTTACACTACCAGATGAGACTTCGGTATTCCAAATCTTTAGCGATGGGTCAGGGCAGGGCTTAGGGTGTGTACTTATGCAATAGGATATGGTGATAGCCTATGCATCCAAACAGCTAAAAAAGTACAAAAAGAATTATCCCACGGATGATCTGGAACTAGCAGCAATTGTGTTCGGGCTGAAGTTGTAGCGACACAAGAGTTTGAAGTGCTTATTCACCCAAGTGAATCTGAACCTACGACAGCGGCGTTGGCTAAAATTGATAAAGTATTATGACTTGACGATAGACTACATACCTGACAAAAAAAAATTGGTAGCAAATGCCTTGAGTCGGATCTTTGCGGGATCCCTGTCCGTCGATAGCAGGTTACAAAGGAACTTAGAAGAGTTTGGCATCGAACTCCGAATTCGATATCGTGGCGCGCGGGTTGCTTAGATGCAATTTGTACCCAACCTGATAGAGAGAGTCACATCTACTCAGAGGGACGACCCATTCCTCAGGAAAATACGGGAGCAGATTCTAGCGGAAAAGGCGAAAGACTTTGCAGTAGATGAGAATGGAGTATTGCGAGTTAAAGGAAGGCTATGTGTCCCCAATGACTTAGAACTCAGAAAGGAGATCCTTACAGAAGCTCACTACATAGCCTATACCATCCATCCCGGGAGCACAAAAATGTATAAAGATCTTCGCACTATCTTCTGGTGGCACGACATGAAGAAAGATGTGGCGCTCTTTGTGTCGAAATGCATAACCTGTCAGAGGGTGAAAGCAGAGCATCAGAGGCCGGGCGGAGAAATGCAGAATCTTACTATCCCAAAATGGAAGTGGGAGAACATAAGCATGGACTTCATTGTTGGCTTGCCAAGGACGCAACGGAGGAACGATGCAATCTGGGTTATTGTCGACCGGTTAACCAAGTCTGGACACTTTATTGCCATTAAAAGTACTTGGAGAACTGATCGCCTCGCCTAGACCTACCTTGATGAGATAGTCCGGCTGAATGGAGTGCCAGTTTCTATAGTATCAGATCAGGATGGACGGTTCGTCTCACATTTCTGGAAAAGCCTTCAGTCATTAATGGGGATCGAATTAAAATTTAGCTCAGCCTACCATCCTCAAACAGATGGCCAAACAGAATAGGTGAATCATGTACTAGAAGACATGCTGTACCTCTGAGTAATAGAGATTCGAAGTCAAGTTGGGACATCTACCTGCCGCTGGCCGAATTTGCATACAACAACAGTTATCAGTCTAGCATCCAAATGGCTCCGTACGAGACTCTGTATGGGCAGAAGTGTCGCTGGGATAAAGTTGTGGAGAGGCAAATCCTTGGGCCAAAACTGGTTGAACAAACAGTCCAAAATGTTCGGTTGATCCGAGAGTGGTTAAAGAGAGCACAAAGTCGGCAGAAGAACTATGCCGATGTTCGTCGTCGCCCACTTGTATTCTAAGAGGGTGACCATATATTTTTAAAGGTCTCGCCCATACGAGGAGTGACGAGATTCAGAGTAAAGGGGAAGTTAAGTTTGAGATTTGTTGGCCCGTTCAAAATTCTCAGATGAGTCACTTCAATTGCCTATCAAATTGCATTGCCGCCAGCCCTATCAGAAGTACATAATATTTTTTATGTGTCTCAGCTTAGAAAGTACGTGCATGACCCGAACCATGTGGTAGACTTAAGTCAACTAGATCTGCAGGTGGACTTGTCGTACGTCGAAGAGCCCGTTCAAATCTTGGAGCATAAGGAAAATCAGTTACGAAATCAGTCAGTATCGCTAGTGCGTGTCCTTTGGCGAAACCACTCGGTCGAAGAATCAACGTGGGAACTCGAATTTGATATGAGGGAAAGGATTCTCTCATTATTCCTTAGGGGTAGGTTCTTGTCACGCCTTAGTCCCAAAATACGTAGAACTAGGAATACGTAACACGCCAGCATATGTATACGAACTCAAATATATGAAAACCATACACACACGTACGTTGTACATAAATATCAATCCACAAGTGGTAATATACTGTCAACAAGTCACATATCTCATCCACAGCAAAAGTAAATAAATAGGAATAAATAACTGAATATCAATATGAAGTCTCAAACTATGATAGTCGGATGGAAACAAATTCACTGCAAATCGACTATACTAAAACTATCAAATGAGAGAAGAGATCAAACTCTAAGATAAATGTCAATAAAAAAATAGCAACTAGAATATCCATCAGCTGTAATGAATCAAAGATACTATGAAGGTAAGACCTCCTCAGTCTGGTATGAAGCGTCAGGTCCGGGTCCGTACTCCTGTGGATACTCCTACAAGTCTATACCTGGAAAGGGACCAGGTCCTCAGAGAGACATAACAAGATACATAGAAGCATGCCAATAAAATACTGAAAATAAACATCAAATGGGTCGCCTAACCATCTATGTGAATGCAGTTTGAGAAAAACTTTCAAACAAGTGTAACCCCCCTGATTTTTCAGAAATTTTTTTAATTTGGATTTTTCACAATTTTCTGTAATTTTCTAGGATTTTCAAAATTTATTTTAAATTCAAATATAATTAAAAATATCTCAAACTTTTATTTTAGGTTCTAAATAATAAAATATATTTTCTAGAAGTTTTTGGGAATTTTCTGAGTATTTGTAGTATTTATTAGGAGTTATTTAGGCTAAAACTAATTTTTAGGACTTGTAGAATTTATTGTGCAAGTTCAGGAATATAGAATAGACCCATGTTATTTTTTAAGGTTTATAATATTATTATATATTTTCTAGAATTATTTCAGAATTTTTGGAATAATGTTAGTATTTATTTTTAGTTTTATGGTAAAACTAATTTTTAGAGCTTCTCCTAATTTTAGTAGGAAATCTATGAATATATAATTATCCCAAATATTTTTATAGGGTTTTTAGGTTCAAAATATATTTTTTGTAATTTTTTCAGATTTTTATGATTATTTTTTATGTTTAATTTGAGTTATTTAGATTTAAAATGACTTAAATAATATTTTGATAAAGGCAAATAAAAAAACAAATAATATAACCAAAACCATCAAATCAAATCATGACACATGTCACCCTATCAACTTTCATTCAGCCGCTCAACATCCCTATATATATATATTATTATAACTCTAACTATCCCATTATTTTTAGAGAGAGAAATTTTGGAGAATTGTCATCTAGAGTTCCTTCATCTTCCAGAAGCCATTGCGCATAGCTCCGGACTCTAAACGAGGCCTAGTTTATTGCGTTAGAACGTCATTGAGGTTAGATTTCTGATTATATAATTTGTTTTACGAAAATATGAGTATTAAATTCTGAAAAATTCGTAGAGCACAGCATGTCTGAAAATAGACGTGTTTCAATATTTTTGCGATTTCGGGAGAACCAGAAATCAGAATCATGAACCGTTTAAAGTTTCGGAAAGCTAATGTCGAGATCATTGAAATATGTTTTTTCTAAAATTTAATTCGATGTATTTTTATACTGTTAATTCTGTAGAACTTCTAGGTTAGAATTTAACCATCGGTGCACGATACGGAACTTGTAGGTGCCATAATTCCCAAACGAATTTGAATTCGGACGAGCCATAAATTCCAGAATATTTTTGATGATGAAATCTACAGGAAATCATGCATAAAAGTTGAGTTTATATCGGTTGACTTTTTGGTCAACAGATCGTCTCGATTTGCGTGCCATGAGTCTCGAGTTGATAAAATTCAGTTCCTTTGGACAAAATTTAGAAATTAACCTAAAAATCAGAATAATAAGATTAAAATAGGATTTTAGAGTAATTATTCCAGAATTAAATACGTTAAAATAAATTATCTTTTGACATGGTAAATTGTAATACATAGGCTATTTGGACTGTGACTTGGACTCTGATTCATACCAGCAGCAGGACCCCAGGCAAGTATACCTTGCCAAACCCTACAGTTTTTGCTACTTATTTCTTGACTTATTTATACATTGTCGTGCAAGATACCTTGCCAACTCTTGTACATTATTTGCATGCTTTCCTTTTCAGTTGTTACTTTCTTGTCGTATATAGTTTCTTGATGCGTTTTTATATTTAATTTGTTCCTGCTGCTATAGTCTTATTTTCTCATTTTACGTGCATGTACATTATTTGCTCTTTTCCATGGATCACTAATTGTTCCATAGACATATTGTTATGGTATATGTTTACTCTACGCTTCCTTGAGTTGACTCGGTTGGTTTCTTTAGTTCCTAGATGATCGTTATTAGGCATTGACTATACTTGAGCATTCTCGACTGTGAGTACCCATTGTGCTGCGATAGAGACTTGTCCATTTGACCACCTCATTTTTGAGCTCCCATAGGACGGCGAAAGAGCTATACTATAGATTGGGAGTCCCCATTGGCCTACTTTCTATAGGACCGTGATCTCCCATTGAGTTGTGGTTATCCCGATTGCTTGTAGTCATGTTTGATAGCACCATCGGCATGCCACCATCTTAGATGTAGTGATTTCTCGTGTCTTATTTGCTTCTCTTGTGTTTATTTTCTGGTCTATCTTGCATGTTTATTTACTGTACTTTTGGCTCATATTCTTTTGTATCTTGTTACGTCCCGCTGAGGACCTGGTTTTGTTCTCCAGATTTAGCAGACAAGGAGTACCCGCAGCTTTACGGATCGATACCAGACGAGGGTACGATAGCAGTTGATGGCCCTGCTTATACTTAGTTACTTTCTAGTATGTTTTAGTTATATTTCCTTGTCTCTATTTTCTATTTATCGGTAGTGGATTTGTCTCCACCCGACTAAGTATTATTTCTTGCTGGATATTCGACAGTATCTTTACTTCAGTATTTATTCCAGTTTGCTATTTAGTTCATATATTGTTCTTATGGATGAGATTAGTATAGACTGTGACTTGTATCATTGGACCTACTTATTGTTATATTACAGCTTAAGTATGCCCCGATGGATCCATTAAATTGGGTTTGTCCATCGGTGTGTGCTGCTGGCCATTGTCACGCGTCCGGTCCCTTGGTATTTTGGGACTGGGGCATGACATGGTTTTTGTGGTGGCCCATGCAGGTCTACGACTAAATTATTCGGTTTCAACTTAGGGACCGAGCAAGCCTGCAATAAGAATAGGATAAGTTTTTTGATCTCATCCACTTGCTTGAATCGTTCTTGATATCTATATCGGATTCGAATTAATTTTTTGACTTGCATCCTGCCTTGATTCCTGTGCGCCTCTTATTGTTTATTTTGGTTGTTACTCTAAATTTTACTATGTGATTGTAATTAGAACTTGACAGTTTAAGTTATTATTGTAGATTATAACCTAATGATTACCCCTTAGCTTAAGCCACGCAATTAGTACCCCCACCTCGATACAAGTTAGATCCCTTACCCTTGACGGCCAGTAACTCTTCTATCCTCACTATCGACACTTGTTCTATAAGCACTAAGACTACGGCTTAAGACGACCATGCCCTATGTAATATAGGAGGAGACCCTAATAGGTACCAAGACCCCTTCTCGTAGACCTTAACAAGAGTTTCCACAGTATCCTTAAGACGATTTCAGTATTAGTTTATTGTTTTAAGTTGGGTAGTATGCCTCACTACATAGTACCACCTAGCCCTATTGACCCATTGATGAGGTGAACTAGGATGACACGACTTTAGACTTGTATAAGAAGATAGTGGTTATTCAGACGATAGAATTTAAAGGTCCTTGCCCCTATTTGGTCAACTAGCGACTTAGACAAGGAGGTTATATGATAACTGTAGAGATTGTAGAGTCTGTTATTTTTATGGTTGTTTGGTTATTTTTGTTTTGTGAACAAAGATTAATTTGTACCTCCTTTCATCATCATCTAGCGTACTTAAATTTGTTGTACTTGACTTATGCTGCTATTCTATAGCCTAGTTTTGCAAGCTTATTATTTATCGAGCTTGTTCATGACATATGTATTAACGGACATGTACACTAATACAATTGTCTATTCAGAATCAGTGTATTACGGTCTGATCAACCTTAGTATATTTTGGTTCGCTCTTCGCACGACTACTTTACGTGGATTGAGATATATAGTTGACTAGTATACTTGCCCTCTAGATATGTCTGAGCATATCATATCGGTTACGTAACTGTACTAATACGAGCATGCGAACGAAGAATTACCAGAATAGGACTTCAATTTGGTTACATGATCTTCATATAGCAAAAAGAAAATCTAAGATTGTATGTCTGTGGTGGAAGATATGAGTCCTTAAACATGGATTATCGCAACAGTTTTCTGAAGTTAAAAGTCGTGGTTTTTCTCCAACTTGGTCTCGATTTTTACCTAGGGTTGAGCGTTGTTCGAATAAAACTAGTTAACAGAGTTGGAAGAGGGATATGTCATAAACATACCGGTAAAGACGGGGTCAAATTCGGTCGTGATATGAAGCGGGAAATAGGGCGTGAAGTCGGGGTCGTCGCTGCAAATTCCGGTCACGGCGTTGCGCGGCTGACGCGATCGCGGACATGGTGGCAGCGCGGTGGCTACGTGATCGACGTCGTGGTCTGGGCTGGAGGTCGGCGGAAGGAGATAGATTTAGGTTTAGGGTTTATAAGATCATATATATATATATATATATATATATATATATATATATATATATATATATATATAGGGAGGAGCAGAGAAGGACGCGGGAGTTGGGGTCTCGCGCGGTCGCACATGGTTTGAGCGGCTGGGCTGGAGGGATTGTTTGGGCGGGCTGAGGTTTAGGGAATTAGCATTTAGGGATTTAGGAATAGTTTTAGATTTCTTTTTCTTTTCTTTATTCTTTTTTATTTTATATATATATATATATATATATATATATATATATATATATATATATATATATATGGTAAAATAAATTCCAAAAAATTATATCAGTATAAAAAAAAATCTTTCATCCTTCTACAATGATTTTCTACATAAAATAAGATAAAATAATAGTTTTTCTTCATAAGTATCTAACTAAATATTTACCTAGTAATTAAATTCAATAAATTCTATTTGTCCAATTAACTAAGAAATACTACAATTAAATTAAATAATTAATTAAATACTTATAATATGTTTTAAATTAGGGGTTTTACAGTTTTATTCCTAAGTTTCGAGGACAAAACTTTCTATTAGATGGTTATGATGTAATGTCCCGTTCTTCCTATTCGGGGAGCGCGACCAAGAAATACTTGGTACCTTTGATCGGGACAGATTGAATCAAGATCATTTCTTGTTATGGATTGGTTTCTTCGGAATCAGGTCCCATATTCAGCGGATCATGCCTCAAGGAAGGACTCAGCGGCAGAGTCGAGAGGGGCCTTTCCGTTGCGCCTGTTTTCTTGCCTATTTTTGATGCCGCTTGGTTGCTTTCTTGTTGATTTTATGACTTACATTTTCTTAAACGGTTTTGATGGATTTTATTGCCTTCGTTCTTAGGATTTTACATTTTGTATCGAACCTCGGAGACCAAACCAGGAGATATTGATCATCTGTTGATGCGTGCATGTGATCGGGTAGACGATGCGCGAGTGAAGTCTTAAAGTTCTTCCCTTTTCTCTCCTAGTTCACCAACTTATAAGTGGCTTTACTTCGATTAGCACCATTCTTCCAAGTCTTCACTCTTAATAAATTGGATTTTTGTGCATCCCACTCCAACGATATCATAATAAGAATAAATTGAGTCAAATAAAAAAAGAGTTAGACTTGAAACACTTATAATGCTTGTCACCTAAAATTCTCAAACGATCACATTGATGCGTGCTTGTCCGTTATGCATTTATATATTCATGTTTCAGTTGTAGCTAAAACTTATTCTATATAACTGTACAGATGTATTATGCAAATTAATTGAAATGCAATCACTTGGACAGGTAGACTATGCCAAATGCACTGTGCTAAAGTAGATATGTACATTCGTTTGGTTTGAATGTTTTAACTATTAACTTAGTGTCAATGCGTAGTTCGGTCGGATAACTTGTGCACAAGGTTTAGTTCCTGCAAACGGCGCCCGAGGCACTGGGGCCGATTCGTTCCGGGCAAAATTTGGATAGCTACGCTAGCAAGCCTAGCACGGGTAATGCGGGGGCCTTGCAATGGGGCTTGCTACCCGCGCTGCAAGGGTCATCGTCTTACTGTAGCTATTGTCCACGGTGGCAATGATGTGCCATGACCCAATATATATATATATATATATATATATATATATATATATATATATATATATATATATATATATATATATATATATATATATGTTTCTGCATTGTTTGCTCAAGCTAATGATGTCTTCATGGCAGGGAAGGACATGGTAAGTATTGTGCAGGCAGTTTAAACGGGAATATAAAAGTCATCTAATGGTGGCATATTTGTTTCTGTAAATTGCATACACAATGCTTGATAGTAAAATAAACTAAGGCAAGATAGAATGACCACAAATAAATAGCATATTTCATATAAAAAATTATGGATTTGGTTATTTGGGTTAGCTCGCCCTCACCGGTACTTTTCAAAGTATTGACCCTCATTGCAGCAGGTTCCCCGAGCCCAAGCGACGCGGCGAGGAGCTGAAGCTTCTTCTTCCCCAACCAGTCCAGTACTCGTTGTACCCCGTTCGTGACTTTTTGGAGCTTGTACAAAGCACCCCGAGTTAGATTATATGGTTAGATGATGGCTTAAATAGGTTGGGTGAAAGTTTTAAATTTTAGCATCGATGATCGAATGTTACTATCGGTAAATAAGTTGGATCGTATATTCATTGAGATTGGTTGGAACTGATTGGGAATCACAAGTGGGATATTATGTTTGGTTACCTGAGTTTCAAAGTTCTTAAAAATAAATTAAAGATGGACCGAGTATGTGGTAAACTAATTCTTTTGACCTTAGGTGTATAGCATTTACTACATGCCTAACTTAAAAAGGGTAGCAGCCGTAAAGTGGGAATACTTGAACCTAGCGACTGGCGAATAATATTTAATCAGCATATGAACTTTTTGGATTGCAAGTAACTAATTGATGATCCTTATTGTCTGGCAATATATGGAAGTTCGTTAAGATGCTTCGATGGATGGAATACTAATAAAGATTGAGATCTAGCACGTTGGGATAAATACTATCGATGAAAGTTTTATCGCATCAATAAAAGTTGATTGACAGATTTAATTGATTAAATTATTAATATGGGGTGATCCCTACCTTGGTGGGTTGACCAATATATCGAGTACGTGAATAATTATTGAATGTGGCTAAGCAAGATAACATTCTGTTAGACATTAATGAGGTGGTGCAATTAAGTTGATGGTTAAAGCGAATGAAAGTTGACTGTATCAAAATAAATTTGGCAAAATTATATTCGAAGGAATGAATCGGAAGATATTTTTAATATATTGGTTGGGTGATATTGAACATACGAATACATAATATGAATGGAAAGGAATTAAGAGCAAGGATCATAAATATTATACTAGTAAAGGTAATCGATCAAAATTTAATTTTGTGTTAGTTGTCTTGTCCCATTGATCAGACGTACGGAAATTCAAGAATGATATATTGGTACAACTAGAGGATGACCATGAAATCAGAAATAAAATAATATGTTGGAGCAATTCGGATTTTGAATGTTGGTAATTTACTTGATGGATATGAGATTTGAGCATGTAGTTCTAAATTAACCTTGTCGGGTTGATATAAGTCTGGAATTAACCTTTGTTGAGGTAGACCCTAAAAAAATTGACCGTGATTAGATAAACCTGACCCAAACTGTTGGATGATCCTTATTTATGGGTAGGTCAATGGTAGTGCATTCGTGGTTGAGTTGGTAATAAAATTTGGGTAAAAGTCCCTTTGATTGGTCGGATTATGCTTGGCCTTAAGAATAGTGATGGGTATGGTCCCTATCAGCTGCCTAGAATGAGATGGGTTGCCTATGAATACTAGGTTTAGCTGTCAGTATAGCTAACCATAGAGACTTGACCAAAAAATTATGTTGGTTGCCGGAGACCCATAGGATGACCCTATTAATGTTGCATGTGTAATGTAACATCGTGTGAGACTCGAACAGTGTATATTATGTGTTGACCTATGTTCAGTCGATGTTTGGATAGTTTGTTACAAGATTTGGGTATGAGTATTTCAGGATAACAGGTAGTATCAGAATGGTTAAACTGTTGGATGGATAAGTTTGGTAATTGACGGTAACTAGAGTTGGATTTGATTGCTTTGAATGGAATACAAATAAATAGTGGGTTCAGTTGGATGGATTATCTTAGAATATTTTCTTTTGGAATCAAGTTGGAAAGAGAAATAAATCATAATAAAAGATATAAATATCGCTTGAGAATTTTGATAAAAAATTTATACGTTGGGAAGAGAAACTTGATATGTGATTTGGCTAATACGACTATTGTATGGGATGAATTATGATCATTAAACTATAATGAAATTTTGTGGCTTGGACAGCGACATGACCAAAGAGAAATCTGGATTCATGAGAATTTGGATGCTACTAATGTTGGGAAAAAGTTTGCTAAAAGTTTGAATGAAAGAAATTACGATATTGAGAAAACGGTCAGAACGATTATAAATACATTTGGGTCATAATAAAGAGACGACGGATGATATTCTTAATGTAATCAATCAAAGTTGGATGGAGCAAAATATTGTGACGACAGGTAAAATTATTCATAAGAGGTAATTGACATTGAAAGGAATATTACAATTAAGAATTAATAAAAAAAATTATGGTCGGTTTGTTCAAAATGATTAAAGTATCGTGCTTGGGTTAATGGCCTAACTGGGGCAGTCCATAAGGATTTTTATATTTTAGCAGAATTGGAAGATTGTGTTTGTGGCAAATGGTTATACGAAGGAACAATGTGATCGAGATAAAAGATTTGTACATATGTCGGACCGAGAGGATGACGGTGAATATTGGGAAGTACTTAGATCAAAATTTGATTGCAACATATTGGAAATATATTGACAAGATTGACCGAATAAGTGTCGCAAGAAATTAAAGTTATGAAAAAATGATGTTAAAGAACATCTTGGACAAAAGTATTAAATGATCAATAATGAGGAATGTAATTACCTTTGTAGCCGTTTGGTTTCTCTAACCATTATTATTGGTTGAGTGCATTATATTTCGGGGATGCCTGAAATATGTGTACGATCTAGGCGAAATGGTGAATAAAATTCAAATGGAGTTGCAGGAGAGTATTGATGAATGAAAGAACATGAACGAATCATTTGAGAAGAAAAGACATGGTTGGAATGCATAAGTATAAGAGATTCATGAATGAGCAATATTGACAAGAGATGAAAATGGGGTATTGAGCTATAGCTAGCAGAGAATATTTTCGTGGGATGACTTAAGTGATATGGTGTATTGAGTTATTTCTTTAAGTTTCGAGTATAAAACTTTTTCTGAGTGGTATATTATGTAATGCCCCACTCCGCAGAAAGACAATAAGCTGGAATTATAGATTGATCAGACCAATGGAATATAAGTGGTACGGGAAATCGAGATGCTTGGTTTGATGATGATTTATTACTTAACTTGGTCGGATGAGATATTTTATGCCACATGGTTCGAATGTATGATTATGCCAAGTTAGAATACTGTGCATCGCATCGGATCATTCTTGAGGGAACGTAGGCGAATGTGGGATCGTGGCATGGAAACAATATTTATATAAGTGAGTGAATCTGTCCCTTCTCCTCTACTCCTTCAGGCCTTAATAAAATGAATGAATGTTAGTGTTGCTTATTGAATTGCATTTCTAAATGTTGCTATTGTCCATATTATAATAATGATGCCTTCTATCCAATATCGTTGGAACCAATGGAACATATGAATAATGACTGCTAATACTATTGACACAAAAATACGATAAATGTATGTCTTACATGAGAATTAATGCCTTATAAATCAACTTACATGCTTGTAACACTGAAATGGGAACATTGAATATATGTCTAATAACAAGTACATTAGTGTACAGAAACTATGAACGAAATGCTTCATATGTGAGTACAATTGTGGTTTGGCACCACCAGGCCACAAGAAAGTCTGTAAGTTGGGACCTATGGATCACAAATCGGAATAAGAAATGAAGATGGCTATAAGAACAACATATGTGTATGATTTACTTATAATTTTTTACCTTGCAATTTGTGCTTAAGATTTTATTTGCATAGTCGCTGCATGGTCATGGACAACTTATGCACAAGGTTTGGTAATTTTCCTCGAACTAGATGCAGAGACACCGGGATCGTTCGGCCTAGGAGAAAAAATAGTGCTTGGGTAGCACCGGATATAAACGAGACAATCATTGGGGATCGCAACTGCATGAATGGCGCTTCATACGTCCTTCAAAGTCCTAAATGGCATGTCCCAAATGGTGTGAAAGCATATCACCAATGACCCTCATGTAGTTAGGCTGCATACTGTAATGACCCATTCCGCTCAAGCGGAGAGCCGATTCAAACGGCGTAAGTGCGATGACCTGACCCGCTTTGCTCAGCGAGAAGACTTGCTTGAGGCAAAAGATTTCAGACTTGGCCCTTCAGGAGTTCAGACTTAGACTTTTAAAGGCGCGCTCGGAGTATCGCTCGACCGAGGCGAATCATTGCTAAGGTGGGTGGCTACAATGAACATGTCTTTGCTTAGCATGCACACTTAAAAATATAGTTGATACATGCTAATCGCTTGACGAATCACCCCATGCATGATAATAAAGAGTACAACACATCTAGCTAAGGAAATAATCCTATCTTATATCTCTTTACATAGAACATGGAAGTAGATCGGTTGAACGAAATGGTATGCTTGTTTTACAGTTCTTATAATCTCACCTTGTAGTATTACTTTTGTTCCTTATATGTTCCTTCAAGTATATTATTTTATATGTCTTAAAATGCTCGTCACATAGATATTGCCTCGATATGGAAGCACAATTAGATCATGGTTCACTTACTTGTGGCAGGAAGACTATCAAAAATAGTTCTTCCAAGCCAAATAATATAAACATGAAAAGTCTTTGGGACCGTTGGGTCGCCGAGGCAACTCCTAAAATGGGAGCTGCAATAAGTAGTAAAACATTAGCATAAATGGTGCATTGAATGGAACACACCAGATCATGAGATCTCTGAACGAGTAAATGCATCTGCACTTTGTCAAGTAGCTATGTTCATTCAAGGATTTAAAATATTGCATATAATAAAAGCTTAGTGTTGATCTTCAATGGTCATGGACAACCTTTGCACAGGATTATGGTTCCTGCGAACAGTATACTGGTAGCACCGGGGCCGATCCGAACCAGTCAGGAACATACAGATAGTCGTTTGCTTCGGACGAAAAGGCATGTAGTGGGGTTCGCTAATTGTATTGAATTCCATTCCCGTGCCGAGACTATAACTTGTCAATGGCGGTTCGTCTGGTCATTAGACCAATTATGTATCATTAAGCATATTGCATATGTGGAGGCAACTCGCATATGGGCTCGTATAAACTTGTGTTAAGTAATAGATGTACGACGCACTTTGCATGCAGATCGTTAATTGAACCAAGTAATCTGAAGCTTTGAACACATTGAATAGTCTGAGTATAACATGCCTATACAAGTATAACATGCTGGTGTAAAATGAGTATAAGGCATCTTAGTAATCTGTACGGCCTGAGTATAACGCATTGCACAACCTGAGTCATAAAGCAATATGAGTATAGTAATTTGTGTATATCGTGCACCTGATTTAGAAATACGTTCGTAGCATATAGGTGTTCATTATGCGATCTTGGGATTTATATATATATATATATATATATATATATATATATATATATATATATATATATATATATATATATATATATTCGTGCTTGGTTTAACTTGGTTTTATACTTGAAAAGGGAAGGACAAATGATAAGTTGGTAAGTAACGACGTGTTTCCTGTATATCGCATGGCGAACTGCCACACGAGTTAAGCTTGTATCTTATGCCATGAAATTGATCCTAAGGCAAGACTAAAAAGATAACTTAATAGTTGGTGCACGAAGCTAATATAATGATTTGGATTTGTCGAGCGCACGAGAAGCCTTCCCACCAGTGCATTCATGTACTAATAACCGACCAGATTGCTTGCAGGGTGCAGAAGAACCTCGTTCAGTGAGGAATGTCCCCTCATGCGCGCTAAGGCATAGAGTTCACAATGGAGCCTTGGAGTGTTGTGTCCGGAGCTGGAGCATATATACAGGACATAATATTGGAACATTGCCTATGTATCATCCCAAGTTGTAAGCTACTTGGCACGTCTTTATTGTTAGAGAGAGAGAGAGAGAGCTTGAGCGAATTATAATCTCGGCCTAGCGTCACTTGTAATAATTGTTCCATATTAATAAAGAGCTTATTTTATTTTTTATACTTCTGTTATTCAATGGTTCCGCTATTGACGACTCTGTGAACTTGTTACCAATCGTCTGTCTGTTTCTTATCCCGCTGCACTCGGACTATCTGTGCGATTCTGTAGCTTAGACATTATATCGTCTGTTCGGATTATGGCCTTGTACGGACGCAGCTTATTCTCGTACGACATCACGTCCAGATGAAAAAGATCATCCTACGGGAGCGCTGGTACTGTGATTCACGCCTAACGTGGACAGCCGATTACCTGTGAAAAATTGGGGCCGATTACCTGCAAGTGATCGGGACATGACACATACTTACAAGAATATTTATGCAGGCTTAACATTATCTCTGTACGAATAATTTGTATTAATTAAGCTGTGGCTAATCCTTGTTTTGTAGGGATACGATGAGTGGGCTGTTGGTAAGAATTATTGTTAAGCGTGTCACGCCCCAGTCCCAAAATACCGAGGGACTAGACACGTGGCAATGGCCAGCAGCACACACTGATGGACAAACCCAATTTAATGGATCTATCAGGGCGTACTTAAGCTGTAAAATAAAGTCTACGACAACATGGCATAACTAATCTCATCCATACAAGAATAAAATATGATCCACAGAATATAAGGAATGTAAATCATCAATCCCTCTCAACAAAGTGCTTCGGGGAACAACCCGATAAAAATCTAATACAATCGTTCAACAGACCAGAATATAAATGACTGAATAAAGTAAATACTGAGCATGAAACATAGATGCTCAGGAAAAGTCTTCAGCTAGCACCTCGTCCTCCGGTGTCGGTATAGCTCCTGTATCAGCTCCTGCTGCGGTCCCGTATACCTCGGGAAAGATCTCGTCTACAAATCCTGGGGACATAATCCGGATCCAGGTCCTCAGGGGACATAGCAAAGTACAGATAATACAAGCCAAAATAAATGCAGTGCAGCAAATAATGCAATAAATATGGTAAGTATGTAACCATCTATGTAAAATGCAAGATGAGAGCATCACGAGTACTCAGGCTGAGCCACTACAAGCTCTGTGTCGGGGAGCCGGTAGCAGTAATAATGAGTAATGGGCCAAGCTCGGGTTTCAAAGTCTTGTGCCTCACAATAATAGGGGATATATATGTAATCAGCCTGTAGCCTGTGTGTCTCTCCCCCACCCAATGTAACCACACGTCTCATGTCCATAACGTCTCATATACATGACACGCAAGATCATAGCTAATGCAGCAAGTCATAGAGTATCTAGGAATATAATGTCCATGTCAAATCCTGCATCCTATACAGAATCACCATAAATATCTCAGAAAGATCCTGTCTCATGTATAGTGTCAAGTGTCCTGGGTCTAATGTACTTGATAAGGCAAGTACGAGAATGTAAAGGGGTCACGAATGTCCATCTCTAGATGACAATACACAACATCGCGTACGGTGTTGGCACCCGATTAATAATCGAATGCTAAATAAGTCACACGGTCCTAGGTCAAGCATGCACAGCAATATAAATGAATCAAGAAAAATATGTAATAAGACTGCAAAGTTTGGCAAGGTACACTTGCCTGGGTTTGAATACCAACAGTTGTCCCTGTATCAGTGGATCCTGTAGGTAATCCTCCAAAAGTTGAAATAAATATCACCAACAGTCTAAAAAAATATCAAATAGCTAGAAACGCTTGTCCTTAAGTCCAATTTGGACACAGGGGCAAAAATAACATTTTCGGGTCAAAGCGGGGTCCATATGTGGGCCATTTTGCACTGAAAAATGTGTCAGGGTCAAACGCCTCCAAATTCGTCAAACTTAGTGTCAACAAGTCAGGAACGATGATACGAACCCAATGAAACTTCCAGAATTCGATTCCCATGAGCCGATCACAAAATCGCCCATCAAGTAGAGCTTGTGGGGCCCACGATACGCGATTTTGTCAACGTTCTCAGAATCGCACCAAACTTGGGTCACAGGACCAGCGTATCGCTATGAGTCCGATGGCTCAAGTTTCGTCTCGATCCGACGTGTGTACACAAAGTTACAGCGTGTTCCAGAATAGACGAATATGGGGCGTTATCGGCGGATACGCATTGATTCCAGTGTGCACGCACATCCAAATCAACTTCTGCGAAATCTTGCACATCCGTATCAACGACGCGCACATTTCGATAAAGACCGCGTACGACCAAGTCGTCCCGTTTGGCGGGGTGCACTCAGTTCCGGGGTGAAATAGGGCGTTGGTTTTTCTGTTTTTGGATCGCATTTTGCGATCACCACAGGACGCGACGCACCGAGCGAGTTGTACGGACATCGAGAGGGTTACACAGTCTATGCGACACAACTGATGGAACGGAAAATGGAATCACGAGAAGAGAGAATGGGTTACCTGAACAGGGCTCCATGAAACTGAGATTTCACGTGTCCGCGTGTCGATTCGACACAGGATTTGTGTCCTGGACGCGTCCGAGTTCTGCGGGAACTATGTCCGGAGACTCGCCGGGCTCGGGCGGCCAACTGAGGTGCTATCGAAGGCGGCCGGGGGCTGCTCTGGCCGGAGTTGCTGCGGGCCGGAGGAGGGTGGCTCGAGGCTGGCAGAGGCGAGGCAACGGCGAGGGGAAGTTTCTCGTCGGGCGGAGGACGGGAGGCAGAGATGGTGGTGGAGATATAGGAGATGGGGCTCGGGTGAGGTGGATGACCGAGGAGGACGGCCTGGCGTCGGGTTTCGAGGGGGATGAAGGCGGAGGTTAGGGCTGGGCTAGGGTGGTGATGGTGGAGGGCCGGCGAGGGGGTTCGATGGAGAGCGGCGGAGTCGGCTGCATCGGCGGAGTCGGCTGCGTCGGCGGGGTTGACGAGAGAGAGGGTGCGATGGCGACGGGCACGGAAGTCGAGGGGCTTTCATAGCTGGAACAGTAACTCAGGGTAGGGATCCGGTAGGGTTTGGTCGGGTTTCGGGTTCGGGTCGGGTTTGATTCAGATCCGACCCGACCCGTTAGGTCTGGGTTGGTCTGGTTCGGTTTGAGTCAGTTTTGTTTGGTTTAATTCAAATTAAATCGGGTTCAGGCAGGGTTTAATTAGGTTTAAATCTACATTGGTTTTTAGGGCTTTAAAAATGTTTTCGGAGTCCAATAAATTCACAGAAAATTACCCTATATCTGGTTTTCTATTTTACACCATAAAATATTATCTCTATTATATTTTAATATTAATTAATATTATTTAGAAATCTTTTAATCAGAAAATACCTTAGTTTTATTTCCAGAAAATTTCAGAAAAATTGGGAAAATATATTTTAAAATTTTAGAAAAATCAGGGTGTTTACAATCTACTCCCCTTAAGAGGATTGCGTCCTCGCAATCAAAGAATGAACTACTAATAGGAAAGAACTATAGAAATTACAAGAATGCTTAGGGTATACCTGCATCCGCGAATAAGTGAGGATAACGCTGGCGCATAATATCCTCTCGTTTCCAAGTCGATTTCCCAGGAGAATGATGCTTCCAAGCTACACGTACCAGTCTAATTGTCTGACCTCGCAATGTCTTCTCACTGATGTCGAGGATGCCAACTGGTTGTTCTCCATATCTCAAGCTAGGGCCTACTGCGATCTCAGAATGATCGACTACATGACTTGGGTCGGTCACGTACCGTCTCAGCTGTGAGACATGGAATACGTTGTGCACTCCCTCTAAGGATGGAGGTAATGCAAGACGATAAGCCACATCACCAATGCGCTCTAGAATATCAAATGGTCCGATGTATCTTGGGCTCAACTTGCCTCTGCTCCCAAATCTAATAGTACCTCGAGTGGGCAAAATCCTCAAGAATACGTGCTCTCCTTCTTTGAACTCTAGGGGACGTCTGTGTGTATCAGCTCAATGCTTCTGTCTGTCCTGAGCTGCTCGAAGATGATTCTGGATTTGTTTTACCTTCTCCACTGTCTGCATTACCAATTCTGGACCCAGTATTTGACGTTCACCAACGTCACTCTAACATATTGGCGATCTACACTTTCTACCGTACAATGCCTCGAATAGTGCCATCTGAATGCTGGCCTGATAACTGTTGTTGTAGGAGAACTCCACCAAGTGCAAATGATCTTCCCAAGATCCTCCAAAGTCTAGCATACACGATCGCAACATATCCTCCAAGATCTGAATCATGCGCTCCGATTGACCATCTGTCTGTGGGTGGTAAGCTGTGCTGAATTTGAGTCTGGTGCCAAGACTCTCTTGCATGCTTCACCAGAAATGAGATGTAAATCTCGAATCTCGATCCGATACAATACTAACCGGCACTCCATGTAATCTTATAATTTGTCGTATATACATGTCGGCTAGTACCTATGTGGACTGTCCAACTCTAAATGGCAAGAAGTGTGCCGATTTAGTGAGTCGATCCACGATAACCCACACTGCATCTCTTCTGCTGGGGCTCCTTGGAAATCCTGTGACAAAATCCATAGTGATATGTTTCCACTTCCATTCTGGTATAGGAAGCGGCTGTAACATACCTGCAGTCCTTTGGTGCTCTGCTTTTACTTGCTGACATACTAAATATTTTGCCACAAATCGTGCAATCTCCCTTTTCATTCCATGCCACCAATAATACTGCCTCAAGTCTCGATACATCTTCGTTCCTCCTGGGTGAACAGAGTACATGGAGCTGTGTGCTTCAGTCATTAATTCATGTTTTAATTCTCTATCTGGAACATACAGGCGATTCCCAAACCTTAATGTTCCGTCTTCATGTATGCAAAGTCCTGTCTGCATGCCTGCTTTTGTCCTCTCTTTAAGTCTTCAGAATCTAGCATCGGTGGGCAATGCCTCTTTAATCCATTCCACAAGTAATGACTTAACTTCGAGATTAGCCAGCAAGCCACTCTGTCCTGGTAAAACAACCTCTATCTGAAGCTCCTGTAGATCTCTCAATAACTCAGGCTGTATTGTCAAGAAATAAGCCGTAGGCTTCCTGCTGAGTGCGTCTGCTACGACATTCGCCTTTCCCGGATGATACTGCAGATCTATATCAAAGTCTACCATCAACTCAAGCCAACGTCTATGTCTCATGTTGAGCTCCTTCTGAGTATATACATACTTCAGACTCTTGTGATCAGTACAGATTTTTACCTTCTCCCCATAAAGATAGTGCCTCTAAATCTTCAGTGCAAATATAACTGCTGCTAGCTCCAGATCGTGCGTTGGGTAGTTCTTCTCATGGACCTTCAACTGTCTCGATGCGTAAGCAATAACTTTTCCATGTTGTATCAAAACACATCCTAGTCCACTACCTGATGCATCACTGTAAACAACAAAACCTTCTGACCCTGAAGGAAGAGTCAAGACAGGTGTTGTTGTTAATCTTTTCTTCAATTCTTCAAAGGCCTTCTGGCAGTCTTCTGTCCATGTAAACTCCTGGTCCTTACGTGTCAACTTTGTCATAGGCTCTGCAATCTTTGAGAAATTTTCTACAAACCTTTGGTAATATCCCGCAAGTCCGAGAAAACTTCTCACCTCTGCAACTGATGTGGGTGTAGGCCAAGTCTCTATCGCAGCAACCTTCTCCGGATCAACTGAAAGTCCTTCTCCTGAGATAATATGTCCCAAGAAATGCACTTTATCCATACAAAACTCACACTTACTGAGTTTGGCATATAACTTCTCCTGTCTCAACGTCTCTAACACGATTCTGAGATGCTCCTCGTGCTCTTCGTGGCTCTCGGAATATACGAGAATGTCATCAATAAATACAACCATAAATTTATCCAAGTAGTGATGAAAAACTCTGTTCATCAAACTCATAAATACTGCTAGCACGTTGGTTAAACCAAACGACATTACCAAAAACTCATAATGTCCATACTTGGTCCTGAAGGCTGTCTTCAGTATATCCTCCTTCCTTACTTTAATCTGATGATAGCCGAATCTAAGGTCAATCTTCGAGAATACCCTAGCATCACTCAATTGATCGAATAGATCATCAATGCGTGGTAAGGGATACCTGTTCTTGATGGTCACAGCATTTAGTGCCCTGTAGTTAATGCACAATCGTACTGTTCCATCCTTCTTCGGTACAAATAATATGGGTGCTCCCTAAGGTGAAACACTGGGCCGGATAAAACTCTTCTCCAGAAGATCATCAACTTGTTCCTTCAACTCCACTAACTCCTTAGGTGCTAGCCGATATACTGATGAAGTGATAGGCTCTGCTCCTGGAGTTAAGTCTATTGTGAATTCTATTTCCCGATCAGGCGGTAAACCTGGAAGATCGTCAGGAAATACATTCACAAACTCTGATATGACTCTTGGGTAACCTGTCTCCCCTTCTACAGATAGTACCCTAAGAGTAGGCTGAACTCCTTGCTCTACAGCTCCCCGAAGAAACTCAAATTCTGGATGTCCAGGCAGTCTAAATATAACCCGTCCAAGTCGGCAATCAAGAGTCGCATGGTACTGACTTAACCAGTCCATACCAAGTACAACATCATAATCCGGCATGGAAAATATCAGAAATTGAGCTCGCATCTCTCTTCCACAGACTACTATAGAACGTGATCTACAGACGTCACTAACTGAGATAATTCTACCTCCCGTAAGAATTCTTTTTATCTTCGGAAGGGGTGCGGTAGCTACTCTATGGGTGGCTACAAAGCTAGCTGCTATAAATGAATGCGATGCTCCAGAATCAAATAAAGCTACAGCTGGTAATAAAGCTACTAAAATAGTACCTGTGATAACCTCTCCTGCAGTAGCTTCCTCCTCAACGGCCAATGCAAATGCCTGGCCTCGTCCCTGAGCTTGGCCTCTCTGCTGCTGAGCCTGTTGAAATAGAGCTGCCAGTGGTGCCAGTGGTGGTCTCTGCTGATTTCCTCCTGGAGCTGGTGGTTTAACTCCTACAACTCCTGTCTGCGGTGCTCCTACTGCTGGATAAGCTAGTCGTGGTGCAGGTAAAGCTAGTCTCGGTGCTCCCTCTCTGCGCTCGGTGCAGTCTCTGGTTGAATGCTGGTTGGATCCGCAAGCCAGGCATAGTCCTAACTTGCATCTGTATTCTCTCTCAATGTGACCTACCTTGTCGCAGTAGTGACAAGTAGGAAGAGATATGGCCCCGTGTGCTGTTCTCTCTGGCATACTCCTCTGGGTCCGCTTTGCTGAATCCCCATGTGATGTCCTGGATGGTGCTGATGTGATTAGCCTCTTCAGATTTGACTTCCTTCTAGTAACACGCTCCATGCGTCGTGCTGCTGCAAGGACGTCGGTATATGATGTAGGTGCAACAGATCCAATCAACCTCTGGAGCTCGAACTTCAGTCCGTCAAAGAACTTCTCAGCTTTCTCTTCCTCTGTTGAAATCAAGGTTGGGGCAAAGCGACTCAGACGAATAAATTCTGCGTTGTATTCTTCCACTGACATATTGCCTTGGATCAGGCGGTTGAACTTGTCTCTGAGTTTCGACCGTGCAACTGCTGGAATATACATCTCTTGGAAGAGTCTGGAGAACTCTTCCCAAGTGACTCGGTCTTGTCCGAGCCTTCTCTCTTCTGATAACCACCAATGATGTGCATTTTTAGTCAACTGCATCCTGACCGCAGTCATCCATTTCTTCCTTGGAAGTTCAGCTGCTTCCAATTGGTGCTTTATGTTCGTGAGCCATTCATGAACTTCAGTTGGCCCCTCTTTGCCAGAAAAGATACGAGGCTTGAGCTGACGAAAATCAGTGATAGATCCCGTCGCTGGTCACCTAGATGGTAGGTTTGCCTGCTCCATTGTGGATACCAGGCTGGTTCTCAAATACTCTGCCTCATGACGCTGAGCCTCTTATTAAACCTGTTGTTGGGCTTGCATCATGGCATACATCATCTGAAACATCTATTGCCCGTCCATGGCTTGCCCTGGTGGGAAAACTGGCATCTGTGGAGTAAACTGTGGTGGAGGTGGGGATGTCATCACGCCGGAACCTCGGATTAGGCTGGCCGGTTTGATTTCCTTGAGAAGATTGTCCTCCATTCCCTGGTGTCACTCGGTCTACATAAGTAACCACAGCGTCATATGGTGTATCCAAGGGATTCTCATCTCCGTTCCTAGGATCCATTACTCTGCAACCAAAAGATAAACTATAAGAACGCTCAGAGGAATCAACACAGGATGCAAATCAAGTAACAAATTCGAGTTCGATATAGAGTTCAAAAATGGTTCAATAATTGATGAGATCCTATAACTTATCCTATCCTTAGGGCATGCTTTCTCGGTCCCTAAGTTAAAACCAAAACAATTTAGTCGTAGACCTGCATGGGCCACCACAAAAACTATGTCACGCCCCAGTCCCAAAATACCGAGGGACTAGACACGTGGCAATGGCCAGCATCACACACTGATGGACAAACCCAATTTAATGGATCCATCAGGGCGTACTTAAGCTGTAAAATAAAGTCTACGACAACATGGCACAACTAATCTCATCCACATAAGAATAAAATATGATCCACAGAATATAAGAAATGTAAATCATCAATCCGTCTCAACAAAGTGCTTCGGGGAACAACCCGATAAAAATCTAATACAATGGTACAACAGACCAGAATATAAAAGACTGAATAAAATAAATACTGAGCATGAAACATAGATGCTCAGGAAAAGTCTTCAGCTAGCACCTCGTCCTCGGGTGTTGGTACAGCTTCTGTATCTGCTCCTGCTGCGGTCCCGTATACCTCGAGAAAGATCTCGTCTACAAATCCTGGGGACATAATCCGGATCCAGGTCCTCAGGGGACATAGCAAGGTACAGATAATACAAGCCAAAATAAATACAGTGCAGCAAATAATGCAATAAATAGGGTAAGTATGTAACCATCTATGTGAAATGCAAGATGAGAGCATCACGAGTACTCAGGCTGAGCCACTACAAGCTCTGTGTCGGGGAGCCGGTAGCAGTAATAATGAGTAATGGGCCAAGCTCAGGTTTTAGAGTCTTGTGCCTCACAATAATAGGGGATATATATGTAATCAGCCTATAGCCTGTGTGTCTCTCCCCACCCAATGTAACCACACGTCTCATGTCCATAACGTCTCATGTACATGGCACGCAAGATCATAACTAATGCAGCAAGTCATAGAGTATCTAGGAATATAATGTCAATGTTAAATCATGCATCCTATACAGAATCACCATAAATATCTCAGAAAGATCCTGTCTCATGTATAGTGTCAAGTATCCTGAGTATAATGTACTTGATAAGGCAAGTACGAGAATGTAAAGGGGTCACGAATGTCCATCTCTAGATGATAATACACAACATCGCGTACGGTGTTGGCACCCGATTAATAATCGGACGCTAAGTAAGTCACACGGTCCTAGGTCAAGCATGCACAGTAATATAAATGAATCATAGAAAATATGTAACAAGACTGCAAAGTTTGACAAGGTACACTTGTTTGGGGTTTGAATACCAATAGTTGTCCCTGTATCAGTGGATCTTGTAGGTAATCCTCCAAAACTGAAATAAACATCACCAACAGTCTCAAAAAATATCAAATAGCTAGAAACGCCTGTTCTAAAGTCCAATTTGGACACAGGGGCAAAAAATGACATTTCCGGGTCAAAGCAGGGTCCATATGTGGGCTATTTTGCACCGAAAAATGTGTCAGGGTTAAAGGTCTCCAAATTCATCAAACTTAGTGTCAACAAGTCAGGAACGATGATACGAACCCAACGAAACTTTCAAAATTAGATTCCGATGAGCCGATCACAAAATCGCCCGTCAAGTAGAGCTTGTGGGGCCCATGATACGTGATTTTGTCAACGTTCTCAGAATCGAACCAAACTTGGGTCACAGGACCAGCGTATTGCTACGAGTCCGATGGTGCAAGTTTTGTCTCGATCCGACGTGTGTACACAAAGTTACAATATATTCCAGAATATACGGATATGGGGCGTTGTCGGCGGATACGCGTTGATTCCGGCGTGCACGCACATCCAAATCAACTTCTGCGAAATCTCGCACGTCCGTATCAACGACGCGCACATTTCGATAAAGACCGCGTACGACCAAGTCGTCCCGTTTGGCGGGATGCACTCAGTTCCGGGGTGAAATAGGGCGTTGGTTTTCCTATATTTGGATCGCGTTTTGCGATCATCACAGGACGCGACACACCAAGCGAGTTGTACGGGCATTGAGAGGGTTACACAGTCTACGCGACACAACTGACGGAACAGAAAATGGAATCATGAGGAGAGAGAACGGGTTACCTGAACAGGGCTCCGTGAAATCGAGATTTCACGTGTCCGCGTGTCGATTCGACACAGAATTTGTGTCCTGGACATGTTCGGGTTCTGCGGGGACTGTGTGCGGAGACTCGCCGGGCTCGGGCGGCCAACTGAGGTTCTGTCGAAGGCGGCCAGGGGCTGCTCTGGCCGGAGTTGCTGCAGGCCGGAGGCTGCTCTGGCCGGAGTTGCTGCGGGCCGGAGGAGGGTGGCTCGAGGCTGACAGAGGCGAGGCAACGGCGAGGGGAAGTTTCTCGTCGGGCGGAGGACGGGAGTCGGAGATGGTGGTGGAGATAGAGGAGATGGGGCTCGGGTGAGGTGGATGACCGAGGAGGACGGCCTGGCGTCGGGTTTCGAGGGGGATGAAGGCGGAGGTTAGGGCTGGGCTAGGGTGGTGATGGTGGAGGGCCGGCGAGGGGGTTCAATGGGGAGCGGCGGAGTCGGCTGCATCGGCGGAGTCGGCTGCGTCGGCGGGGTTGACGGAAGAGAGGGTGCGATGGCGGCGGGCACGGAAGTCGAGGGGCTTTTATAGCCGGAACAGTAACTCGGGGTAGGGATTCGATTATGGTTTGGTCGGGTTTCCGGCTCGGGTCGGGTTTGATTCAGATCCGACCCGATCCATTAGGTCTGGGTTGGTCTGGTTCAGTTTGAGTCAGTTTGGTTTGGTTTAATTCAAATTAAACCGGGTTCAGGCAGGATTTAATTAGGTTTAAATCTACATTGGTTTTTAGGGCTTTAAAAATATTTTCGGAGTCCAATAAATTCACAGAAAATTACCCTATGTCTGATTTTCTATTTTACACCATAAAATATTATCTCTATAATATTTTAATATTAATTAATATCATTTAAAAAAATTTTAATCACAAAATACCTTAGTTTTATTTTCAGAAAATTTCAGAAAAATTGAGAAAATATATTTTAAAATTTTAGAAAAATTAGGGTATTTACAAAGCGATAGGTACATATTTCATATATATTCAATGTATACTATTATTTCCAAAGTATGTTTCATTATGCTACTGAATACTCTGATTATTGAAATGAATCTAGTTCCTAAAAGAAAGATCACTGAGTTAATATGCATATTTTTCACATGAATACTTAGTGTCGGTTTAGACGAGTGGACTAGTTTATGTTCACTATTACGTGATATGTACTGACCCATATTTGTAGGCATCCCCAGGTACTCAGCATTAGGAAGTGGCTGGCAAAATTTTGAGGCATCGAAGCATTGTTGGGGCACGCAGAAGCTCTTCTTCCATTGGAGGTATCTTCTGTTATAAAGGGCATAGTGTATGGAACAGTGTAATTCAGTTGTATCAGTGAGATTATAAGCCAAGACGACAAATATCAATGTAAGCCAATTGACCAAGTATCATTTGTAATTGGGAGCCTTGTAAATCTTTTGTAAGCTATGTACTTAATTATAATTATTAATAAAGAGAAAATTTTTATTATATTCATTGTGACTTTAATTTGTCTACTTAATTTTGCTGCGATGTCGTTGTTTCTCAGATATACCATGCCTTGTCTATCTTCTTGTCTTGTACGAGTACAATCTAGGCTTGTACGATATCATGTCCGTGGATACTTTCAGTTCTTCAGAACCGGGGCATGACACTAGCAGGGCTAACTGAGCCATGAATCGTCATATAGCATGTAGTATTTATGCACAGGTCCCTCGTAAGACCACCGTGCTAAGATCGTATTGAACACATAGTACAATATAATGGTCAAATATTGCTATCCACTAATGAGGATTTAAACAATATCCATTGGGGCCAGTCTACACACCACAGGCAATTGTTTGTGGGTGGCTAGTTATGTACGATCTCGGGATTCTGTCCCTCCCAATGCTCTATATATTTTAGTTGCCTAATTAACCCTACGGTTAGCTGGAATCTCATGGCATGGTCATATGGTATTCCCCTTATATGTCGTACCTTAGTACGGACACGCTAGATACGAATTCACTTTGTCACTTGACAGTATAATTTGGATTCTCCCTAACGTAATGCAATAATCAAACAAGTCTTAGCCACGCTTGGAAAATGACTAAACCATGATGTCCATGCAGGAGGAATCATATTATATTACATGTCGTGTAGCACGTAGGTACCCTTCAGTGTAAACATGTAATATAATCACGTAGGAACACTTAGTACGTAGGAACACATAGCACATAGTAAGTATATCAGCACGGATACAAGTGGTTGAGTCAAGTCACCAATCACAGTAAATCACATAAGTTCTATCACATTGTAACACATAAGTCAAGTCATGCATATAGGTGGTGTAGTCACTTGGCGCATGGTCGAACTATACACATGGTCGGGTTGGGCGTATAGACGGGTCAGGCGCACAGATGGGTCTAATACTCTCACAGTCATCAAGATTACACATATGAATCAAAAGTCCAATAGAACATTCAAACCAAATCAATTCAATAAAATGTGTGCAGGGGACCGCACACGAGCATGGAATATGGGGCGCATAAAATATGGGGCTCATGAACAGGCAAAGTCCACCCATCGGGGCAAGTGCTAAGTGACGTACAATAAATACAATTTAGAGAAGTGATTGATGTGACTTGATGTGAGAAGCCAAAAAAGTCAGGAAGATAAGAAAAAGCATAAAAAGCTGTGTAGAGTCACAAAAGTCGTGCAGAGACATGCGCCCAAAAAAAAGAGACGCATGACTCGTGGCCGCATTGTCTCCAGGACGCATGGGCACATGGAGTCTCGCCTTAGTGAATTCCTATGCGTTCAAGGTACTATGCGTCCGACTTTAGAGTGCATACACAGAGCAGTTTTGCGTCCAACAAGAGGGGCAGATGCTGGAGGGGCATATGTTGCTGGGCGGCATATGTTGCTGGGCTGCATGGTACTCCATCGTCCCAAAATAGCAAGTTCGGCCATAAAAAAGCTCCAAGAACCTTAAAACCTGTTCCCTTCATAAAAACTTCATTTCAACTACAAATCAAGTGAACCAAAAGCCAAAACGCCTGAAATGAAATGCGCTATCACCTAGGAAAACTAGTTTTCTAAAATATCTTATTTTACTGGATCAAAACCAAGAAAAAACTTATGAAAACCATAAAAATCCTAAACTAAAAATGTAGATCTACTCAAATCCACCCATCAAAACAGAAAACTCAAAACATTAAAAGTGTTTAGAATCATAATGTATACATATTAGACTAATAGAATGCAAGAAAAGAGCAAGAATTAAAATCTAAAGGTTTCTCCATATCATGCAAGGTGTACTTGCCTAAAATGAAAGGAGAAGAAATAAGACAATAAGGGAAGAGAGAGAAATAAGTTGGGTTATATAGCTAGGGTTTAAGGTTTAGACCATAGGTTCTCTCATAACTTGAAACAACCCAAAAAATAAACCATGAACCACACTAAACAAAAGAATGAATCTAGTCTTCATAAAATCTAATAAACATACAAGCAAGAAATAATGCGTCCCAAATATGTATATTGGGAATGGGGAGTGACATTTACCCACATTAAAAAAAATCATGGCAGACTTGCTATTTTTTGGGACGATGGGACTTCACGCGCCCAGCATCTATGCGGAGAGAGTTCCATACGGTACGGAACTCGTTGCCGCATATCCTTGGAGCATGTGCCTAAATTGTTGGGCGCATAACTGAACCCACACTTGAATTTTTGAAACAAAGCATTTAAAAAAGCTAAGTGGTAGAAACTCTTTGTGTTGACTCCCTGGGTGTCACTCCCTTATCCTGTATACTCGGAATATACTCAAGTTGGCTCACTTTTGGTGTGTTTTTATTTATGGCACACTTTGAGTATACTTCAAGTACACGGTTGAATGGATCTTGGCACACATTGGCTAATATTGATTGTGTGGTGGTGGTAGGTAGGGCGCGTGGCTTGGATTTGTTGGAGAGATCCGACGGTTCACAATCAACCTCTTGCATAACATATATATATATATATATATATATATATATATATATATATATATATATATATATATATATATATATATATATATATATCTTACTTGTTCATTTCTTTTGTTTTGCTCCTATTTTTTTCATAGGCAAGTACATATTACAAATATGAAGAAACATGATCGTCTATAGTTTTATTCTTAGTATTTGTTGTTGTAATTAGTTTCTATTAGTGTTTTGATTATAGTTAGTTCTTATAGTTTTCATATTTGAGGTGGTTAATGGTTTTATCTTAATTTTATTATGAGGGCTTTCATGAGTATTTTTTTTAGGGAATGATCCCAAAAAAATAAGATATTTTCAAAATATATTTTTTCCTGATTCCGAGCATGTATTTTCCCTTGATTTCTAGTTCTTGTTGCTTGAAGAATAGAGCACTATCATAGTCTCAAGCTTGAGCTCTGAGTGCATCAATGGTGGGTCAGTTGGAGAAGAAAAACATTGACAAAAAGTATACATGAGAATTTGCACCGTGGGCGTATGTTGAGTGTGACTCGCAGCACATTGACAAAAGTGCGTCAGTCTACCTTTCAGCGCACTTATGACCAACTTTCTTCTTGGCACAGTTTTAACCAAATTAACAGACCGACGCATAATTGATACATTGTGCATTAACTATCAAAAGTGTGCCGCTCATATATATAGAACTCTTGGCGTATTTTCTGGACGCTCAACGGTTGGCGCACTTTTGATGGTTTAATAACCCGGTGCACTTGTTAACTCTTGGTGCACTCTTGCTCGGTTCAACCTCGATAAGCAAACTTGACTTTGGCTCATCTCGATTCCTGAGGCCCTCTACTATTGTGCCATCGACTGTCGTGCAGCCAGGGAAATCGTGTTTTGTCTTACAGTTTGCTTGCATGTGTAGAATACGTCTATTCTCATAACTCTTGATTTGTGCGCCGTATCTTCCTGCTGCTCTATTATCGATTTTGTGGGCCATGCTATAGACTTATGTGCCATCACTTATGTGACCTAGTGTTATAGGTTTGTGTGCCATATAATTGCTTGCTCGCGCATAGTGCGCCACTATTCCTGACTAGCCTATATTGGCACTTAAAAAGTGCGTCGACCCAGGATTTCTTGTGATTGATTGTGCATGCATGGGTCCTATTGTGCACTTGATTCCTATTATAGAATAGCTGAGCTTGACCATGATTGATGATCTACGACCCCAAAATTTGAGGAATTAATGAGGCATTCATGACTATGACTCGATCATATAAGATATTAGATTCCTAATTAATTGTGACTCCTGACTTGATCAAAATATGATTCATGTGACTAACTGATAGGTTTGGTATCCTGACTTGGTTATTGTATTCGTGTCGATACACTTGTCCTGCTCGCCTGTTTATAAAGGCTACATTGTACACTGAGTGTGGAACATTGGCCAACATGTACACTGAACGTGACATGATAATTCATGCTTGGTGGATAATATTATATTCCTAAATTCTTGGCATAAAAATGATAATGGTTCAGAACCATATCATGGCAAGGTTATTGCTTGTTTGAATATTGCATCTATATTTAGGTGAATCAAGACTTGACTCCTTATATTAAATGGATTTGTATCAAATATGCCCGTACTTTGTACGATATCATTAAGGAGAATGTTCATGTGGCCATGACACAGAATTCTATATCATTATAGGATTAATTAGGTAACATAAAAGCTGATTAGAACTTGGGGAGGGAACGACATTCCGAGATCGTACGTGATGGGCCGTTCCATGATAATTTTTATGACGTGCAAGGCTGGCCACCACGGATATTGTATATCATTTGCATGTAGTGGAGTACAATATTTGACATTTTTTATATTTAAACCAAGTCAATATTTTTTCTATAGGAAGGTTGGAACTGTTACTAATTTATCAGCACGGTGGCCCTACGGAGGACTGGTGCGACAATTAGCACGTGACCCTACGAAAAACTGGTACAATCATGATTTCTGCTAGTATAATATATGCTCGGTTAGCCCTGCTCGACATGGCATGATCTGAGGATGGTTATTTATTATTATATCTAGGATAACTCCAGACTCCATATAACAAACCGTAACATTGATTGGTCGTTCTAACCTGACTTTGTTGTGATTGTAACTCTTCTATTAGCTTAGGGACATGGACTGTCATAGTGTGGTGTTCAACTTTGGTCCTTGTTTGATTGGGATGTTGGGTCATCATAATATGATAGAATATGGAAAGAAGTACGACACAGAATCCTAGCTTATCAATAATCATGGGACGTACCTTATCTTGGGAGGCATGATATTTTCTGTCCTTTTTGGAAGGAGTGTCATGTTATCCCAAAGATGGGGCACACACCAATGATTCTTAGCTCTTGCACGATATGCTTGATCTGGTTTTTGTTTCTTCATTCATGCTTCTTTATAGTATTTGTTATTTGGGGTCTAACCCCACTAGTTTTATATGGCCAGGTTTAGATCCAGCTTATCCCCCTTACGATAACGCACACTAGACGGATGGTCGCTGGAGGCCACAAGTGAGTTTCTTGATCACTATTCGTCTTGTACATTCTTCTATTTTAGGTATTTAGCCACCGACACTTGTTAGCCGGCTTGTCTGGACATCAGTTCCTTTTTACACAATTATAATATAATCAGACAGCAGCTAATCTCGGTTGTGTAATAATAAAAATTCTACTAGCCTAATATTTTGATGGCTAGATCTCTACAACTTTTCGATAGAGCGTTTGGGACACATTATGGCTTTATCTTACATATTCTATATTGTTGTTACTTGCTTGAATGATTGAGACATAGTTGTTCTGAGACCCTAGGAGACTTTATTGTAGCATGCACCCCTTGTCTTTCAACAACCGTGATCGTAGTACGATGTTCTATACCTTATATGGGGGAGCTGGTCATGTCCGTCTCTGTATTTCGGTATTAGGGTGTGATACTAGGTGCATAAAGGTATCCATGCGGCCAAAGTCTCATGCGCCTCTTCTTTGATTGAGCGCATGACCGAACCGACTTTGGCACGACTTTCCATAATTTTATCTTTTTTCTCTGATTCCCTTTCTTGGCCAGTCATATCTGTCACTTCCCTAACCTTGCATTTATTGCATGTCACTCACCTTGTCCCAAGGAGTGGACTTTGCATCTTCCATGTGCCAGCACTTGCATGCGCCAGCTCTTGCAAGCGGCCATCTTTTGTATGCGACCAACTTACCTCATGCGCCTATGATACTTTTAGTAGCTTAACTTCTTATAATTTTTCTCTTATGGTTTAACTGTTTCCATTGTTTAGCCTATTCTGTTTAATTGTTATGAGTACAAGCTTTCTCTAAATTATTTATAACCCAAATTATGACAACCTACCAGAACCTGGAATTTCCTGAACATGGATTCTATTAACACTGTTAATCTAAAGTCCCGACACCTGACTTGTACTGATACTTCTGATAGTGGCTCGATGAAGCGCACTCATGATATGCTAGAATTGAACATGGATTGTATTGACAATGTTAATCTTGAACTCGCGATACCAGACTTTCCATGATATTCCTGATAATAGCTCGTCGTATTGAGTTAACCTGACCTGTAATTATACTCATGTAGTAGCTCGATGAAGCACACTCTTGACATGCTAAATTTTTTTGAACTGTAATGCTTGAATTGATAGGATAAATTCTCGTGGTTGATTTGCTTGCTAATGTCCTAAATGTACTTGTCAAGCTACTGTCTTGTCCTATCCTGCATCATGTCTAAGGCAAATTCCTGAGCACCACAGTCAGAAATTTTTGATAACTTGTCCAGGATAACAACTAGATTAATGAATTAGAAGCATCTAGAGATATTTTTTGGCTACATGTAATCACGGTATTCCAACGACACCTGATAGATTTGGAGCTCTCCGTCGTGAGGGGCACACTTCCAAGATGTCGTCGAGTATTGCATATTCCTGTAAATTATTGTACCTGATATAATCTATTATATGTATCCTTATGTCTGGATAACCCGGATATTCTGTAGGGCATGTGGTCGTATGAAATATCAAACTGCATGTGTTAGTAACTAGGACTGTGATAACCTTAGTTAGCTAATGATAGCAAGTCGTGGGACATGATTGGCCATGATTGCTTGATTTACAGTCTAGTCTATTTCTGTCCTGATTTATTTAACTACTGATCTGAAAACTGTAACATGAGTACTGATTCCAGATATCCTTGTTTAAATACTCCAGAACTGTTTAACTGTTATTTTACCTGTTGTACTTATTTAACTGTTTCTTGTGCTATTTTTTACTGATTTGTCTACATGTTGATAGTTCTTAAGTTGGCTCTCTTGTGGTACTTGCTATTTTGGGGTCTGAACCCACTGGTTTTGTATGGCCATATTTTAGAACAGGACTGCAGGATCTCTCGTATTTCCCGCCTCAAGATGGTGAACACCAGGAGCACCCGAGGACATGAGTGAATTTCTTCTTCATCACCCACTTGATCTTGTAATTATACTTTTGAGGCGTTTAGCCACCGAGCACGTGTTTAGCTCGTGTCTTAAAACTTGATATCTTACCTGCGGGCCTACATGTAAAGCATATTCTAGACTATAACTAGAGTTGATCATGTAATATTATACTCTTGCTAGTTCTTTATTTTGTAACTAACTTCATGACCATCTGTGTATGTATAGTTTATGACGCCTTACTATTATATGTTTGGTGATCATACATCTTGTAACTTGTTGCTTACTTGAGATTGAGACAACTAGGACTCTTGACCTAGGGATGACTGCTAGATTGTAGAGTAAACCCGCACATGTCTAGACAGTCGTGACCGTATCTCAGGGTATAGAGTACTCTGTATATGTAGCTGGCTTTGTCTGTCCCGCTCTCCAGTATTATGGTTTTGGGACGTGATAGTATATTTGCCTGGAAGTTCATATCGAGTTGCGAGCCCAAAGTAACCAAGTCTAACCGCAAACTACGTATATGATCATCATGAATAGATATCAATCCCAAATACAACCACCATATGTTATACACTAATATAATTTAAAATTAACCACTCCTAACTAGGAAAGTGGGATTGCTCTAGGTCAACTATTATCTATGTTACCTAAGTCGTTTATTAATCATATCATCTAGAACTAAATCACAGTGATCACTATAATTAATATTTATCAATTTATATTCTAAATTATAAGTTATTCCTAAAAATAAATCATGTTTGCAAGTTCGTAATTCGTGACTCCAAAATCGAGACATTCTGTTGACCAAAAAGTCAACCGATGTAAATCAAAATTTTGAGTACATAACCACATATATTTCAGCATCACAAGAACGTTGGAACGATGGTTCCCACGAATCTCGGATCATTTACGAGATATCATAGTTACAATTTTTAGTTTACCGATTGATAGATAACTAGTTGTCTAGAATTTTAATAAATAAAATATGATATAAAACTAATCTAATAAATTCGAGAAAAAAATCTATGTTAAAGGGCTCTGTGTCAGATTTCTAAAACATCAAATAGATCATGAATCCAAGTTCGGGATATCTGATAACCTCAGAAACAACGAACCAAAAATGTGTCTTGGATAACTGACACTTAAATAATTCTAGAGAATTACCATGTTCTAATTACAGAAAATAAATTAGATATTCTGTAAGGTACCTCGATATGGTACGGTTCCAATAAAAAATGGCACATGAATTAAAAATTAGGATTGATCGCAATGGCTTCACGAAGGTCGAAGAACTCGTACAAAACAACTCTTTTCTAATTATAAAAAGGCAGAAATTAGGATTTTTATATTAATATATATAGAAAGAGGCTAATGTGCGGCTCAGCTTGGACACGTAGCGTCATCTGGATGCTTCACGCCCAGATACAATGGCTGAAAATAATTCTAGCTCGGCGGCTTGGCTTGGTTCGGATTAGGATTAGGATTAGGATTAGTACCCTAGTGTGAACTCACCCATATGGGCTGTGAATAACGGGTGGGCCCTGCTGTTGGACCCCGGGTGGCTGATATATGACTATGTAATACAGTTTTTAATTACATAAATTATTTATTAATTCAATTTAGCTCAATTTAACTCCAAATAAATCATAAAAATATCCACACAAAAAAAATTGAAAAAATTCTAAAAGTTATATTTTAAAACCTAAATTAAAAGTTTGGTAGTAAAATATTTTCGTATGACCTCGAAATAAATTATAAAAGGCCGTCAATAATTAGGTTTCCTAGGTTTTAATTATCCAAAAAAATTCAAAAAAAATCAAATAATTTCAGAAATTTTAAAATGTTGTATATAAATTTCTAACATGATATTTGAGCATCTATGAGCCACACCTAGCATAATGTTACATATTTTGGGTTATGTGACTTAGGTGTAACATGTGTTTATATATATAACTCATACGATTGCTAATAAATTTCTCAATAATTATAATTACTAAAAATAAATTAAAATTAATAAAAAAATTTGGATTACTAATATTTTGTTAATTCTTTAGTTTGCATGCTTTAAAGAAGTAGAGCTTAGAAATAAGAAATCATAAGGTTTCGTCTTTGGATGCTTGTTGAGGTGGGTGAGAAAGTATAATTTTTTTTAGTTCTTATAATTTAAAAAATGTTAAAGTATAGAGGATTAATCCTCCAATCAAATGTTCGATGTCAAAATTCGAATTTTATACTTCATAGAAACTGTTTCTGAGGGAGAAAAAAAAAATTTCGATGTCAAAATAAAAAAGTGATGGCAAAATATTTATTGTCCATCTCACTTTATGAAAAATTTAGTCTACAACCAAACACGTCAAGTGAAAAAATAGTCTTACCAAATTCAGTTATATCACTTCATTAACTCCTAAAATCGACAAGCCTCAACCAAATGAAATCTTTTAACACATTCTCATGATAGCACCCACATGCTTCACATTAATTAACACTATGGTAATGCTATAGTATTAAGAAAATAATAATAATAATGCCCAATGTTGCATCATCCATTAGGTCACACCTTCACTTTCTTCATGTTCCTCCACACTACGTACATCTCATGGGGACACCATTGGATGGGCTACTATGTATTATTATTATTATTATTATTATTATTATTATACTCAAAGAGACAGATAAGTTCATGTGAATTCCTTAAAAATCTAATGGCCCACAAGATCATGCAAACTATATTTTATATTAAAATATATTCTCATTATTCTAGAAATACAAAGTCCTCATAGATCAATGAGTGGGATCCCTAAAGCCTCTTTCTCTCTTTCTTATAAAGAAAAAAAAAATATATGATTATATTGTGACAGGTTTCTGTTACTTGGTTGTGAAACATAGGATTCCCCTTGATCACCCAATGGATGGAATATTTTGTCCAACTTACAAATGTTTAAACTATAGTGAGGTGATGACATGTAAGAAGATCAAAAGATTTGGATGAGCTGACATCATGCATGTGAAGGACATAGTGTATTAGCATCAATTTATTCGAACGGGATTCGTGGGCACCAATACGTCCGCAAATAAAGTTGACACTAATATTTCAAATATTTTTTAATTAGTAGTAGCAATGTTTTACAAATTTGGACCGAACATCGATTCGATCAAGATATTAAATTAGATCAAATTGGTACAACCAATAGATTAAGTCAAATTAAACCATTTACATAAACTTACAATCTTATATTAAATATAGTACATATATATTACTTAAAAGTTTTACACGTTTAACATGGTAGAATTAGTCAAGAAGCAAACAATTAACTTCAATTGCTTGTAAAGTTCAAAACAAAAGTCAAAAGTCATGATCAAATCGATTCAAAATCCGAGTAGAATTGACGGAGCATAAGCTGAGATGACTGTGACTGTAACTCGGACTTGGATAAAAAGAAAGTTTTGTTACTAGGTAACATAAAATGGTTGTAGTTTAGTAGTGGTTAGAGTTATATGTTGTGGTTGTGGAGGTCTAGACTAAAATCCTAGCTTGCTACATGTTTTAATATTTAAAAAAATATTTTTTTTTGCACAATATTAGTGGAAAAAAATATTTACTACTAATTATTCAATATTAAAATGGTCACCCTCAGCTGGTTCAAGCTGCACTCAGTTTCCGCTACGCTAAAAATATTATTATTTATTCTACTTAACTGATTAACCTCCTCAACTGCTTGGAAGAAGGTGTAAAAATACTTCATTCCACTCCCACTCTACAACTAACTACTACTAAGTCTTCTCCCAAAGAGAAGCAAATCATCATTTGTCCACTAGTGAATAGTGCTGTAATTTGTACTCGTGATCAGGATCTGATACAAAACTAACCTAAGCATGGTTCGAAATTCAAAATATTTTCTGTAGGGATTCAAAGTTGTGTAAAATTCGGTAGAGGATGTCATCTTTGCAAAAGTAATTAATTGGAGAAGTCTAACTTGTTAGAAAGTTTGTGTTTTCGTTGATTATTTTTAAATCAATATATAGACTAGTGAAAGCGTCGTGGCATTTTTTAGCATTTTTTGTATATGACAAATTAGTTTTTACAAACTTGGAGTAAAAAAAAAAAATGCACTTTTTTTTATTTTGTATATATGAATAAAAAAGTAGAATGAAACAAAATATAAATATATATTTTATCAATTATATTCCCAACTAAAAATATTTATTTATCATTTGATTTCATTGAATAATTTTTAGAAAAAATGATATCCATAACATCTATGTTGGCTAATTCTTATGGGTGTAATTTTTAATTAGTATAAGATATAACTTTTTCTTTAACTTTTCCTCCTATTTTTTTAGGATTAAATTTTGTATGTTAGAAGGAAAAAAAAAAAAAATCCCTTCACTCTTCTTTTCCTTCATATACCAAGTAAGAAAAAAATTACATTATTTTTTTCCGTTTATTTTTTTTCGGACTAATTAGCATTTAGACTCTAGATTTTATACCAGCTTAGAATTTAAATCATAACATGTCTAATTAAAAAGTTTAAGACTCTGGATTTTAAATTTTTATTTCTTTTTTTCAGTTATACCCTCAACATAAACAAAAGGACAAAAAATTAACACAAGCTAAAAATGAGGGTATATTGAGAAAAAGAAATCAAAAATTAAATCTCATGATCCAAAATTTTCAATTGAATATGCTATTACTTAAACTCTAACCTGATATAAAATTCAGGGTCTAAACACTAATTAACCCACCTCCCTTTATTTATTTTTTTCCTTATCAAACTGACATGAGTTGTTTGGTGGCTTTGTGTATCTTTCCTTGCTTGGGGATTAAGCGTAAAGCTCTTGGAAGCTTCTCTCCTAACTTTCATTCTAAATGACATCAAACTATGTATGTCTGTTGGAAAGCATGCATGTACTCTGAAATTGTAAGCTAAGCTAAGCTAAGCTAATTAGTAAACGGAAAATTTCAGTAAGAACATAAAAGTTTAATATATTTATAAATAAAGCATAAAAGTTTCTAAATTTACATCGAAAGTATTAAAACGCTCTTACAAAGGGCGTTTTACGCTTTTCCGTAAATAAATTTTAACTCCGTTAACGGAGCAGAAAAAAAAAATTTATAAATAAAATAATACAAAACGTCCTTCAAAAAAGCGTTTTATATTTTTTATTATTTTTTTCCCTCTCTCTCCTCTCTCTTCTCTCCTCTCTCCTCTCTCCGACACGCTCTGAAAAAAAAATATTAAATAAAGTAAAATAATAGAAAACGTCCTTCAAAAGGACGTTTTGTAATTTTTTTAATTTTTTTAATTAATATTTTATCCTCTCCCGTTCATTCCCTCTGGAAAAAAAAAATATTATTTAAAGGAAAACGCCCTTGAAGGACGTTTTCCTTTAAATAATATTTTTTTTTCCAGCAGAAGGCTTCTCTCTCCTCTCCTCCTCAGACTGCTCTCTCTCTCTCCCCTCTTCTCAGACTCCCCTCTCCTCCGTCCCTCTCCCTCTCGGCTCTCCTCTCTCCCTCTCCCTCTCCCTCTCCGCTCGGCTCTCCTCTCTCCCTCTCCCTCTCCCTCTCCCTCTCCGCTCGGCTCTCCTCTCTCCTCTCTCCTCTCTCCCTCTCCCTCTCCCCTCTGTCCCACGAGGACTGCTCCCTCTCCCTCTCCGCTCGGCTCTCCTCTCTCCCTCTCCTCTCTCCTCTCTCTTCTCTCCCTCTCCCTCTCCCCTCTGTCCCACGAGGATCGGAGCAGTCGATGCTCTCGTCGACGACCGACCAAGAGAGCGTCGATGATGGGTTGGGGTGGAGGGACGCTGGCGGCGAGACGGTGGACTCTCGAAGAAGAAGATGGAAGTGAGAGGGACTCGGTTCCAGCGATTCCAGGTGGCACGGGACGGTGCTCGGAGAGGAGTCAGATCTAGTGGCGCTGACGATTCCCGGTGACTCGGCGGGAGGAGGAACTCATCTGCTGGAGGTAGGGCTCCGCTCGGGAATGCGATGGTGGAGGCAGATCTGACCGGCGGTGCAGATCTCGACGGAAGGTGATGCAGATCTGACCGGCGGTGCAGATCTCGACGGAAGCTCGGCGGAATGCGGCAGCTCCGGTGAGGCTAGGTTTAGGTTTAGGGTTAGGGTTAGATTTGTTTCTCATTAATTTGGATCTGGTGTGTCGTGTCGGATGGGGACACAAACATAGGGTGGAGTTTTTGTGTTTGATGGTTGAGGGCGTGTCCGGAGTTGTCGGACACGAGATGTGTTGAATCTCTGTGTAATTGTATGAATGGATACAAAGAATAAAATGTATTGGTGGTGGACACGCTGACATGGCTGGACACGAACAGGACACATAAATGGTAATGGTGGTGGACATGCTGACATGGCTGGACACGAACAGGACACAGAAATTGTAATGGTGGTGGACACGCTGACATGGTTGGACACGAACAGGACACGAAAATATATATTTTACTTTCAGAGGGGCTCGGAGAGAGGAGAGAGGAGAAGAGAGAGGAGAGAGAGGAGAGAAGAGAGAGGAGAGAGAGAGGAGAGAGAGGAAAAAAAATTTAATAAAAAATATAAAACGCCCTTTTGAATGGCGTTTTCTATTATTTTAATTATAAAAAAAAAAATTCCTGCTCCATTAACGGAGTTAAAATTCATCGACGGAAAAGCGTAAAACGCCCTTTGTAAGAGCATTTTAATGCTTTTGATGTAAATTTAGAAACTTTTATGCTTTTTTTATAAATATATTAAACTTTTATGCTCTCACTGAAATTTTTCGATTAGTAAACTCCCACTCTTAGCTAGTATGAGTAGGGAAGGGCTGGGTTCGAGTCTTGGGTATAAAAAATTTCGGTAATGGAGGAATTTCGGATAAAAAAAAAAAAAATTCTCGATGGTAACCAAAATCTTTGTTGGTCTTTTAGCTGAGGATATTATATGGGCCGGTCTTGCCAGTCCGGATCTAATTTTGACCAAAATTTGATCAGATTTGGATCGGATCGGACCAGTCCGGTTAGAAAGTATGAACCAAGTCGAACCAGGTTCATAAAGAAAGACTCAAATCCTGCTCTCGACTCACAACTCGAAAAAAATGGATTAGACTTAACCGGACTGGGTCCACATCGGACTTGGGTTGGCATAGTTATTATAAATAAATAATTTTTTTTATATATACTTATGACATAAAAATTGCGTGGAATTTTGCGGTTAGCGGGAGGGTTCAAATCCTACCGTATAATAGGTCTAAGGAAAAATTTGATCCTACGCGGTAGGACAAAATCGGACCTCTTACTGGATCGGGTCGGATCTTGGGAGAGCAAATTCAGTCCAACCCGTCAGGTCAACTAGTCCGGACACAACTGATCCGTTGACCGGACTCGAATTGGATTTAACCAGATCGAACCTGAAGCATATTTCGGACCGGACAGCCCATCTCCAACCCTAATGTGACTTTAAATTTTTTTTTTTGTGTGTCTTTTCTTCAAAAAAAAAACGTCTAAGAGCATTGTGCCACGTATGAATCACAATATATTAAACACATTACATGATAGAAGGGTTGGAGATTGTCTTAGGGAGCAGGGCCGACCCTGAGCTCATGAGGGTCCGAGACGAACTTTTAAAATGGGACTCCCATGCATAACTTAAAAATAAAAATTAAGAAACTAAAATCAAAGTAAATTAAAAAAAGTTGCCACCAAGAATTGAATCAAAGATCTTTATTATGTAAATCTAACATAATAATCACTACACCACAATAAATTTATGTTAAGGGAGGCCCATAATACATATTAAAAAAAGTTGCTTATTGATCTGGTAGCTTGCGGCTACAGGCAGGACATGTATGGATGCTTGCAAGCGAGTCGAACTGTGAAAATGTAATGAGATAGTGCTCTTGCATTTCATATGCATCTCCATGTAACTTTGTTCCTTAGGTCACATTTGGTTCGCTGAATCAGAATCTCGGAAAAGAAAATTTTATGTCTCGTTTAGTTTGCGGAATAATGACGTTAGAAAAAAAGATAGTCGTTCTTTTCCTATATTTGGATTTGGAAGTCAAAGAAATGGAAGAGATGAGTAAGGTAATTTCCAATGAAAAAAAAAATATAAAAAAACGGTTCCCTCAATCCATTCAAAGATTCAATTTTCCACTTTAAGTATTCACTTTTTTTTCTTGACATTTTCAAACACCGAAAAAAAATCGATAAAAATTAAAAATTTCCAAAGAAAAGAAAAGAAAAGAGCAAGAGATTGATTTCATTTTATTTTCTTTCTACCAACCAAACGAGGTCCGAGGGAAAAATGATTCCCCCAATGGATTCATTTTCCACCAAAAAAATAAAAAAATAAAAGGACACAGAATTAATTTGCTTTTTTTCCATTCATTTCCTTTCCACCAAGGAAACGGACATTTCTACGACGACTCTGTTAACTTGTTATCTATTACATGTTCAGTTTCTTATTCCGCTGCATTTGGACTATCTGTGCGACCCTTTGGCTTAGCTATTTATTCGTCTGTTCGGATCTTGATCTTGCGCGGATGCAGCTTGTGCTCGCATGACATCACGTTATGATGGAAACGATCGTCCTGTGGAAGCGCTAGTACAATAATTTTCATCTAGCGGGGACGGTAGATCCTACTTAAAATCCAAACATGAAAGACAAAGAATTAATGTTTGACTGTTTGTTGAACTTTTCTTGGAAGTAGAGAGTGGTAAGTTTACTTTAAAGTAAATGTTGAGAAGTGGCCCAATTTGATATTGATAAGGTTACCATCATAGCATACCAAAATAACATTCCATGTAACTCGTACCCAAAGAATTCATATTAACTTGTCCACATTCGAGAACCTTCATTATGAATAATAACTGCTTAAAATGAATCCACCATATTAAGTTGTACACAATGAATATGAATCCATATTAAGTTGTTCAAATTATAGGGCCATCAAAAGGATTTGCTTAGTATGTCCAAGTGAATCTAAGTTCAACAGCCATTATACTGAATTTACTAAAAGTTCAAGTTTCAGGCTCAAATAAAAAAATTAGAATATATATAAAATAGTGGACAATTGCAAGTGACGTCTAGTCTAGCGATTAAGACCGACTATCCAGAAGATTGCGGGTTCAGAACTTTTTGGACATCATTTAATTTTTCTTTGAAAGAATTAACTAGTGGGTTGGTGGTGGGTACAGTACATGTGCGGTGTGCGGTACGGTACGATCCGGGTGGTGCACGGGTGCGATACAAGGTGCAGGTGCAGTGCTAGTGCGGAGCTGACGCGGTGCAACTGCGCCTGTGTGAGGCCTTCGGGCCGGATGGGGCCATCGGTCTTGGGTGGTGTCTTCGGGCCGGGATATAGCTTTCAGACTGGAATGGCCTTCGGGCTCGAAATTGTATATATCGACCTCTGGACTGAATTGGTTGTAAGCTTTCGGACTATGTTGTAGTCTCTCGAAGGGACCTGAATAAAATTTACCTTCTTTAAAGAAAAGAAAAGAAATAATGGACAATATGTAGAACAATACCATAACAACCCGAACTATGAGAAAAAATGAGCTCAACTTTGGCTTCATAAGCGCCTGGCCATGAAACAAACATGAGAACTACTACGTTGCCTGCGGACGGTCCAGCCCGTCCGCCACATGGCGGACTTCCAATGGCAGATCAATCGGATGGAATCCGTAAATGCAGAGGGGACCAATGGAAGTCAGCTACGCAGGCGTGCGGACAACATACCATTTTCCAACAAACATACACCCAGATTGCACAAAGCAATAATAATCAATATAGATACAAAACAAGTATCCAAAAAATAAGGGTCAAGGGGCCTTTGGACTGCAGCGACCGGCCCTCACAAGACAATAGTTATGTATGGACTTTGAAGATTATAAGAACTTTCTCATTTGAGAGTATTCTTCTCCCTTCATCCCCAACTCGTCTATACATAAATAATAACATATTTATCAAAAGAAAAATGTTACAACAAAAAATTAAGAATAATACTACACTTACAACCAAATGCATACAATCCTCTTACAATACAAGTGGGGCCAGGTAGGACCCACCTGTCAGGATGGAAGAGAGAAAAAGAGGTTGTAAGAGGGTTGTAAGCATTAGGTTGTAAACTTAGCATTATTCAAAAATTAATAATATCTTTAATATTTAAATTATTTAGTGGGTGGATAAATTAATTTTTATTCTTTAATAATAACATTTTTATTAACAAATGTTACAAAAAAATTTAATAACATGTTTATATATTAGTACCGGATTTTTTCATTTAAAGTAATATAATATTATATATTTATAAATAACGGGAAAAGTTTGGGAAAATTGCAGAGGGGGGGACCACTCGCCAACTCAGTTGGCGAGGTGCTGAGTTGGCGAGAATCTCGCCAACTGAGTTGGCGGGGCACCCTCCTCGAGGGGCCGCTCGCCAACTCAGTTGGCGGGCCATGCACCGTTGGCTATCCAGCCGTTGGGCAACGGCTCCCTCCAACCCCTATAAACACCCCCACCCCCCCCCCCAAACACTCCTCACACAACACATTCTCCTCCTCCTACTCCTCCTCATATTTTCACAGCTTCCTCCTCCTATTTTCACAGCTTCCTCCTCCTGTTTTCTGTAGCAAAAGTTCTCAACCGTCATGGATCGTAGCGTAAGAATTGTATGCTCGCACGGCGGTAAAGTAAATGGGTTAAATTACGAAGGAGTAGAAAGTATAATTTTTTCAACTTATCCGAATATTAGTTTTGAAAATATACGTAATCATATTATTGAACGTTGTTCTATTCATTATGATTTTATTCTGAAGTCTATTTTCTGTTCTAATTGTTTTTTGATAGATAGTGAAGATGCATGGAATTATATTCTTGAGATTAATTCACAATCACGATATATAAAAATATATGTTATTAAAGTAGCAGCAACCTTAGATAGTAGAAATAATGAATATTTTTCTGAATATCAGCATGTTAGTTCGGGTGCTAGTTCTTCTCAACAAATAGTTTCATTTATCCAAGAAGGTCATTCATCAGATGAATCTAACCATGATGATGATAGTGACAACAACGATGAAAATAGTGATGATTTAGTTGAAAATGTAGATTATACGGTAGATGATGATGTTGTAAAAGCTATCACTGATGAATTATTTAAGGGACAATCATTTCCTAGTCGTTCTCACTTTAGAAGCTTTATAAGTAATTTAGCAGTTAAATATAATTTTAGTTGTTCAGCTAGTCTTATGAATAATGCTCGTGGAATTATACATAGTTGTGATCAACCGAATTGTAATTGGAGAGTATATGTCAAATCTATTGGAAATGGCGATATAGCTAAAGTTAGTACATTAGAAAATCGTCATTCTTGTTTAGGAAGACTTAGTACAGGACGTCATCGACTAGCTACCGCTTCATGGATTAAGACCATGATAATTGACATTATTAGAGATAACCAGTCATACAGTCCATCACAAATTGTTAAAGATATATATAGGGAGCACCGTATACAAGTTAGTTATTCCAAAGCATGGAGAGCCCGAGAGACAGCATTAGCTGAAATTAATGGTAGTTATGATGAGGCATACGCTAGTCTTGAGGAGTATTGTTATAGAATTATGGAGACAAATCCAGGTAGTACATATTTTATTAAAACTACCAAAAATAATAGCTTACAACGAATTTTTATTTGTTTTAAGTCATGTATTGATGGATTTTTAAGTGGATGTTTACCAATTATTAGTACTGATGCTACATTTCTTTCGTCTAAATATCAAGGTATCTTATTTATTGCTTGTGCTCACGATCCTAACTATCAATTATATCCTATAGCTTATGCTGTTGCTGAAGGTGAGAATAGTGATTCTTGGTCTTGGTTTTTAAATTCTCTTAAAATATCTTTTGAAAATTGTTTTAATGATTGGAGTTCAATTTCATTTATATCTGACAAGCAAAAGGGATTAATAAATGCTGTTCGTGCTATTTTTCCTGCATCTCCTCATTTTTTTTGTATTCAACATTTTAAACAAAACATGAAAAAAGTTACAAAAGAACCAGTATTTCAACGCTTGTTAGACTCGCTTGCTAGATCATATAATAAAACGGATGCAGAGAGTGTGTTTGATATAATTAAAGCCGAGAACATAGTGTTGTACGATTGGCTTATTGGTGTAAACGATGAAAGTCGTCAATTTGAACATTGGATAACAGCGTATGCTACTTGTCCTAGATTAGATATTAACACTTCTAATCTTGCTGAATATTTCAACAGCTGGATTAAGAAATTACGAGATAAGCCAATAACAACACTTCTCGATGGTATTAGAGCCAAGATTATTACACTTCATGACAATCGTAGAAAGTTTGCTGAAAATATAGACACAGATTATTGTCCGAAGATGTTAAAAAATATGGCTTCTATTATCAAAGAGAAGAACCACCTAGAAATATTAGCTATTGATAGTTATAAGTTTGAAATAATAGACCGGGCAACAAGTAGAACCTATATTGTTCATATAACTGACAGATCTTGTACATGTTTTAGATGGTACTATACTTATATACCATGTATACATGCATATTTTGTTTGTAGATATTGCAATATTAGTATTGATACTTTTTATCCTGCAGTATTTTTGACGGAAAACTTGAAAACTGTATACGCGCATAAAATGGAGCCAATTTCAGTTCCCTACGAAATCCAAGGTCCTTTGGTAAGAGGACAAATTGGGGTGCCAGATGTAAGACGCAAAGCCGGAAGACCAAAGAAGAACCGCATCAAACTCCGGGATTCATCGACAAGAGATCTACGTTGCAGTAATTGTGGTGCTATGGGACACAACCGAAGAAGATGTACTAGTCAACCAAGAGATTAAAATAGAATTGTTCAATACCCAAATATTGTAATAAAAAACCATTACAAATCATACAAAAATTGTAATCATACAATGTTACAAATTTTCTACTAATCTTCGTCCTCGTCTTGTTGAGTTTGGGTAGGCAGCGGTGCTGATGGAGTCGAAAAAAATTGTGTGAATATCTGGTAGCTTTCATCTCCAGCAGTTTGGTAACTCGGATCCGCTCCTGCATACTGGTAACTCGGGCCCGCTCCAGCATACTGGTTACTCGGGCCCGCTCCAGCATACTGGTCACTAGGGCCCGCTTCAGCATACTGGTCACTCGGGCCCGCTCCAGCAGTATCCCGCCGCCGACGACGACGAGAGTGTCTCTGTCGTACTAAGCCGGTCGGATAGTCCGGTGGAAGACGGGATTGTACTGGAGGCATTTTCGGTTCCCGTCCAATACCCAGATGCTCAACACGAGTCACAAGTTCCTCCATAAGAAGTCGACCTTGTGGGGGAAGGTTTATCTCAGGTTGTTGCAAATATTGTTGGTATACACCACTCTGAAATTTGAAGAACACGTAAATTAATATATTTATCATATCTATGTATATGTATTTTTGAAAGTATAATGAAGTCATACCAAATCATGTATTCCATCGACAAAAGCACGCAGAGTAGAATCGTCTACAGATCTAGTCTTGAACCTGGGCTCCTCGTAGTGGTATACTCGGTTGCTCATAAGAGGGCATCCCCACCATTGCCTGTAGTCGAGGCTACCTATGTCTGCAAAATGTAAACAAAATTTTAGCAAACTATTTACACTAAATCAATACGAATAATGAGTAACTTATAACTTACATTCCTCAGCAAAATTTAGTCTGGGAGACATGTCCCTCATACTATAATTCTTGAACCGATTATTCCAGTCAGCAACGAGACCAATGGTTCGTTGTAATGCATTTGATGTCTGATAACCGAATGTCGGTGGATCATCGGGAATTATTGGGGCCATTTCGAATTGTCGAAGAACATGGTCTGCCGGATGGTACATGGTGAACCGATCATATATAATATGACATCTGTGTAAACTAAATGCATAGGATGTCATCTTGATTTCTGGAGCATCAGGTTCATATGAGTACGGTAACCAGGTTACCTATTTAAAGATATTGTATCAATTAGATGTGATGTTTATCTACGATCAAAACTTAAATAATTTAAAGATATTTATTGCATATTTAAAATTTACCTGATTATACCGCAGTGTATCAAATTGGCTACGATATAGTGATACAGTCCTGTATTGGTAGTGTTGATAATCCACTACGTCTGTAGGCCAGCGCATAGCAACTGAAAATACTCCAACATCACTGAGAATGCTGGTAACAGGCCTACCAATATAAAAGTGCTCGTAGGACCAGAACTATAAAACAAAAAAATGACATTAGTACAAACATAATTTGCGTATAAAATTATTCTAACTTTTTAAGGTCTTTCATTCATACCTGTATCAGTGAAATACATCCACAAATACTCTTGCGATTGGATCTGACAAATTCTGTCAGATTGGCGTACAAAAATGCAAGAGTAGCAGCTCCCCACGCATGCTCAGTAGGTTTTGTCAGATCATCCAAGAATGGTAAAAGCTGTACATTTACCAGATTTCTCGATGCATCGGAAAATAGAATTGCACCACATAAACAGAGCAGATACGCTCTAGTGCAACGAATGACCTGGATTTATTAAGTGTTATATATAATTGCACCACTAAATTAAGTAATAAATAAATTTACTAATAAAAATACATACCCGATTTTCATCTACATCAACCACCCCATCAATAGTTTGATGTAGGTCTATAAAGTTGCCACGGAGCCATAAAAATTTCACATAATTGCCGTCTTTTAGACCTGAAGGAGGGCTAACACCAAGATAACTCCAGATCAGATCAGATCCCTTTAAGTGCGGATCAAAATATATAGCGTTACCTTTAATAGGTAACCCTAGTATATTCACCACATCAAAAAGGGTGATCGTCATCTCGCCGAATGTGAGTTGAAAAGTGTTGCGTTCTGGCCACCAACGCTCCGCAAGGCTTACAACTAAATGAAGATCGTGAATTAAATATCTAACACGATCTATATAGTGGAATCTAAAGGATTCCACCAAAGCCTTTTGAACCGAATTTAGCTCCCACGTACGATAATTCCTTTCGGACCGCCAATGTACGTGGATCCGGGTTCGTAAAGCATTGTAAACTCCCTCGACCAGAATTTAGTAATTTAGGATTAGTTTTGATTAATTAGAATTATGACAATTTTTTTTAATTTTATTTATTATATATTCTATTGATTGTGCACCTGTTCATTACACAATTGATTAGGGTATCACACTAACTAAAAAACCTAAACAAATTTCACATTCCTGCTCTAGACTTGTTAGACTACACTTTCTGTATTTTTAGCAACTTCCAGAAACCTTGTTTGGTGCTTCATTTTATTTATTTCCTATTTAAATTTCTGCTCTTTACCTACCTCTGTACCCTAGTGATTTGAGGACCAGTAGACACCTGTTTTGCCCAACCAAAAATACGATAATATTCTACTCTAATTATACTTCAATTATCATTTTGACACCGTAGAAAAATTATGACCCTAACAGCCTCAAAATAAATAGTGAACACCGTGCGCAGTATTTATTAAATAATAAATATGATGACCGTATCACCTGCAGAATCAGACCCTGCCCCTGCCCAGACTCACCCCACACTGTCCAAAACATTTTCCCCAGCTATTTCCCTTATTTTTGTACAATTCAGAATTACGGGAAATCAGTATCTGAAATTTGGTAAATTACGAAATTACGCAAAATACAAATTTTATGCTTTTATGCAAATATTAAAAAGTTAGGGGTTTATATGCAAAATTGCATGCTAGGTGGCCTAATCCTATTGGCTAGACCATAGGTGAGTGGGACCCACCCATAACTTCCAGAAAAATCTGCTGGAAATATCCCAAAATATCAAATTACCCATTTACCCTCAAACTTCCCAATATTTACGAAATTGCCATCCACCCCAACCCCTATAAAACCCGACCCCCTCCCATTCAAATCCCCACAACTCCTCCCTCCGACCACCGCCGGCCGCCCAACTCCGGCCAACCCTTCGCCACCCTCCCCTCTTCCCTCCGGCCAAGCCCCACCGCCAGCACCGCCCTGCTCCGCCGGCCACAGCCCCCGCAACCCCTTCCTTTCCTCACTGTCCACAGCACCACCACCACTCCCATTCACCCCCACCGCCGCCTCCGGCCATCGCCGACCACCGCCACCATCCCCAAACGCTTCGCCCCGACCTCCCCTACCTACCACCACCACCTCACCTCCCCACGACACCGCCTCCGGCCGCCCTAGCCCCCGCAGCAGCCACCACCCCCTAACCCTAGCTGCTGCCACCTTCATCCCCGACGCCTCTAGCCGCCACCACCACCGTCGTGGACCTCCGCCACCCTCACCAACCTGACCGCCGTCCTCTCCTCTGCCGAACCCACCACCTTCCCGGCCACCTCCGCCGCTCCTCCGACGGCCAGAGCCCCCGCAAGCTGTTGCTGCTGCTGCCAGTGGCCATTGCTGCTGTTGCTGCTTCTCCGGCCGCCTCCGGCCAGCTCCGCCGCCGTCCACCCGCCGTCGGCAACCCCTAGGGCCCACCTGTCAGTAGGTATACCCTTTATACCTATTATATATGTATTTGTATATATAATCCTATATGTATATATATACATATGTATATATATGTGTATAATAATGTATTTATATGTATAAATATATTATTTTATATAATAAATGTTATATACTATTAATTACAGTATATTATACTGTATATATATTATATCTATATATAACTATATTTTTATATACATATATTTATATATGTATAAATTGTATATAGGTATATATATATATACTATATATATTATTATGTATATATGTATATGTATATGTATATTATATAATATTATGATATATATATATATATATACACTTATTTCTATATATATATCTATAGTATATATATAAATGTGTACATATATTTATATATTTATATATATATAATATGTATACTATATGTTATATATGTATATGTAACATATTTGTATATGTTATATAAATACTATCTATGCATTTTTTTCTTTTATTTATTTTTCTGCATTTATTTCCTGCACTTATATATATATATATATATATATATATATATATATATATATATATATATATATATATATATATATATATCTCTATATATATATATATATTATCTATATATATTAAATATCCAGCTGGATAATACAGCTTATCTATATATTATATATTTCAATTCTTGCAATGTCATTTTAATTTATTTATTGTGCTGGATAATACAGCTTAAGTATATATATTATATTTTAATTCCTGCAATGTCAATTCAATTTATATTATACTATGCTGGATATTACAGCCTATCTATATGTATATTTACAGTGGTCACATATAGACCCTGATACTATTTTATATTATAATTGCTGAATAGTACAGCACTTATATACGTATTAAATTCCTGTACTGTCATTCAATTTACCTATATATCTATATAATCAGTGGATATACCCTGATAATATATATGTATTTATTTTCTGCCCTGTCATTTAAATTATAAATCAGAGGATACACCCTGATAATATTATATTATATTATTATATATATAGCAGAGGATATACCCTGCTACTATTTACCTGCATTTGTCTGTTCTTTAAATACTATATATATACTGTTATATATACTATATCTATATACATACTATATATATATATATCTATATTATATATATGTATATAAGTATAGATAAATGTATACTTATTATTTGCAACCATAATATTCACAAAACACTGTCTGTTTTAACAGAAACCAACTACAGCACAGCCAGTGACCCCCTGTCACCAGCACCTTCAAACCTGACTGTGAGATCAGGTTATCAACACTATCAAGGAGTAGGCAAGTATACCTTGCCAAATTTAAATGTTTAAATCCTCAAATATTGTTCTATGCTTCTTGTTTCTGAAATTTATATACTATGAGTACCAGAGACTGCCTCTGGTACAGTCAACTAATACTTTGACGATTAGTGTAAATAACTTAGCATTACAGACTCACCAACAGCTGTGAGAGTATTTTGATATTTTCCTAGACCCTATCACGGGAACACGCAACATGGTTGCATTACATATTGGGATGCGAGCTGCGTATGTGATTAGCTACCAGTACGTGTGACCCGCATCACGGATTAGAATAACTCAGGAAATGTACGACTTGACATTTAGTTTCATTGGGATGGGGAAGATAACTAGTAGACGTATGGGACACCCCCTCCATGTATGATTTATACCTTCGTACCATGCTCCTCGGAGATGGTCGATTGCAGAGCTACCCGTGAGTTCGGGGGCATACGACACATATACTAGCCAGTCGCCACGATTGGTGAATTACGTCAGCGTATGTCTAGCCACACATTTCCATGCGTACTACAGGGTCTTTATTTGCATTTTCACATAGAATGGTTAGCACCCTGTATTTATTTCCTTTATTCAGTATTTACATACATGGCATATCATTTTCTGTATCTTGTTATGTCCCACTGAGGACCTGGTTCCCTGCCAGATCTAGACGAGGCTTTCTACCCCACTGTGTACGGCCCTGATCAGGAGGCCAGATGTGCTACTGAGGAGGAGCTCGAGGAGACGCCCTCAGAGTATGCTTGACCCTAGAGGCCTGCCACCAGGAGATGAAGATGTTTTGCTCAGATAGACACTGCTTAGTCTATCTGATTTTTCTGCGCTATTATCAGTTTTTGTAGTAGACTTGTATTCTCACCAGTTGTGTACTGTATCAGACTCAGTTTTATATATATTTCAGCACTTGTTTTTCTGACATTTTGTTGTGGATGAGATAGTTTTACCTGTTCTATACTTGTAGTATTTTAGGACAGCGTAGCACGTCCCTTTGGGTCCATCAAAGTGGATTAAGCCCATAGTGATGTGTCAGCTGGCCAGTGACACGTGGCCTAGTTCCTGACATTTTGGGACTGGGGCGTGACACGGTTTTAGTGGTGGCCCATGCAGGTCTATCTTTTATTGCTAGTGGTATGATGACATGCCCAGCAAGCCTGCAATAGGATAGGAATATTAGGTCTCATCCACACTGACACCATCTTTAAAATATTTTTTTATTTTATTATTTGCATCTTGCTTGATTATCAATTATTATCTCCTTTGTGTTTTTTTTTATTACTCTATTTTCTTCAGAAATATGGACATACCCGGGAAACCTGCGAATAATGGGCTGACCAAGCCACAAACACCTCGCCAAGTGTCCAAGGAACCCCATCCAATCACCAGAATTCTGGCGAGGAGACAATACCGCAGGCGGAGACACCGTTGCCTCCACCTCCAGCCTTGCCAATCCTGATGCCACAACTTGAGGGTCAACCTCAAATGTTGCAGTTTCTCCAGACTATGTTGCAGAACCAGTGGCAACAGACTGAGGCCCTGAGACAGTCTCAATGGCAGCAGACTGAAGCTCTGCGACAGACTCTGATGACGGCTTTGGAGAGAGCTACTACTCCGGCATCCGCACCTGTCCAACCAGCGGGCACAGTTCGAGGCTTCCGCCAAATGAGCCCGAGAGACTTTAAAGGCAACGAAACTCCTGAGGAGATCTCCGATTGGATCTCCAACACCGAAATACTGCTAGAAGGATCGCAACTCACCCCCGACCTATGGATGACTGCTGTAAGGGGCCAACTTCTTGGCAACGCCCATCACTGGTGGGAATCCATAGAGCGCAGCGTCGGCAAAGACCAAACTTGGCAACAATTCTTGGAGCACTTCAACGCCAAGTACTTTCCAGCGACAGTCCAGAATGCCCTATACTCTCAATTCCTGCACCTGGAGCAGGGAAACATGACTGTCGATACTTACGATGCGGAGTTTAGCCGACTAAGTCGTTTCGGTGCTGATCTGATCCCGAACGAGTTGAAGAAGGCTAAAAGATTCCACCATGGCCTTAACTACGAGCTCCAGAGGTACACAACAATGCAGTCAAGAATCTCCTACAACGAGGTTCTTACCGAAGCGAGGGAGCAAGAAGCAATTGGCCGAGGAGCAAAATGCTCAAATCCAACATTCCCGGCCAAGAATCAGCAAGGAGCAGGAGGACCTATACGTCGTCCCCAATATCAGACTCAGTAGACAACGGGGCCTTACCAGAAGAAGGAGCTCCCGATTTGTCACTTTTGTGACAAAAAGGGGCATTTTATGAGAGACTGCAGAAAGAAGCTGGGATTATGCTTGCTATGTGGAGCTAGCCAACACATGGCCAAAGACTGCCCACAACGCAGAGATGCAACACCTCAGCAAGGGCAGAAGCCAGGAGCACAAGCCCAGAAGATGCTACCCTCCACATCAGGAGGATATCAGAGAGGAGCACCCTTGCCTACTCAGGAGACCCAGTTCAAGGCCAGACAACAACCTGGAGGGCAAAGACAGGGACAAGTCTTTGCGTTAGCTGCAGTTGCAGAAGAGCCTGAAGGAAAAACTATATCAGGTACCATTTTAGTTGCATCATTACCTGCAACTGTATTATTCGATTCTGGGGCTACTTTGTCTTTCATATCCAGTAGTTTCGTAGCCATGCACAAGCTATCCACTTCCCCGCTACCCAAGTGTTGGAAAATACTTACTGGAGGAGGTATTGTTCCAGTTACCAACATTATCGAAACCTGTCCGGTAGTTGTTTGTAGTAGAGGACTAAGAGCGCGATTTTTGGTACTCCCCATGCCAAATTTCGACGTTGTCTTAGGCATGGACTGGCTAAGCCAGAACGATGCTATCTTAGACTGCCGTAAGGGTAGTGTTATCTTTAGACCCCCAGATCACCCGGAGTTCGAATATGCCCGAGGAACCATAGAGCAAGGAGTAGGCCAGACTCCTAGAGCCTACATGGCGATGGAGACAGCACTTCCATCAGTTATAGCAGAGTTCGCGGACGTATTTCCAGAAGAATTGCCAGGCCTACCGCCTGACAGAGAAGTGGAGTTCATTATTGAGCTAATTCCCGGAGCTGCACCAGTATCCTCCAATGTATACCGACTGGCGAAGAAGGAGCTTGACGAACTGAAGCTTCAACTGGAGGAATTACAGATCAAGGGATTTGTTCGTCCTAGTGCATCACCCTGGGGAGCACCAGTGCTGTTTGTACCGAAGAAGGACGGAACATATCGCATGTGTATTGATTACAGAGCCCTCAACGCTCTAACAATCAAAAACAAGTATCCCTTGCCGAGAATTGACGACCTGTTCGATCAACTAACAGGAGCCGTGGTATTCTCGAAGATAGACTTGAGATCAGGCTATCATCAGGTCAATGTACGCAAAGAAGACATTCCAAAGACAGCATTCAGAACTCGTTATGGTCATTACGAGTTTCTGGTGATGCCATTTGGACTGACTAATGCACCTGCTGTATTTATGAACCTGATGAACCGAGTCTTCCATCAATATCTGGACCAGTTCGTGGTAGTCTTCATCGACGACATTTTGGTATACTCGAAGAGCCACAAGGAGCATGAAGAGCACTTAAGACTGGTACTAGAGACGCTGAGACGGGAGAGCCTTTATGCCAAGATGAGTAAGTGTGAATTTTTCCTTGATCGTGTCGCTTTTCTTGGACACGTGATCACAGGAGAAGGCATCTCGGTGGACCCAGCAAAGATTTCATCTGTGGAGACATGGCCAACTCCGACCAATGTCTCAGAGGTGAGAAGCTTTCTAGGACTTGCCGGATATTACCGGAGGTTCGTAGAAAACTTTGCAAGAATCTCGGAACCGATTACTCGCCTTACCCGCAAGGAGCAGGAGTTCTTATGGACTGAAGAATGCCAGATAGCTTTTGATGAGTTGAAGAAGCGTCTAACTACAGCCCCCATTCTGACAATACCATCTGGATCCGGAGGTTTCGTCATTTATAGCGATGCATCCGGAAAAGGATTTGGTTGTGTCTTAATGCAACATGGGAAGGTTGTAGCTTATGCCTCAAGACAGCTGAGGACTCATGAGAAGAATTACCCCACTCACGACCTAGAGCTTGCCGCAGTCATCTTCGCCCTGAAGCTATGGAGACACTATCTATATGGCGAACGAGTGGAGATTTTTACCGATCACAAGAGCCTGAAATATGTCTACACTCAGAAAGACTTAAATCTGAGGCAAAGGCGATGGCTTAAAGTGATGACGGATTTCGAGATTGATCTACAGTACCATCCTGGAAAAGCAAATGTGGTAGCTGATGCTCTAAGCAGAAGACCCTCGGCATTCTTTATGATCACCCAACCAGATCTGTTGAGAGATCTAGCAAAGTTGGGAATAGAGGTCATTATGCCAGGACTTGACGGCCAATTATCAAACTACCAGCTGCAATCAACCTTGGTGGAGAGAATCAAAGCTGCTCTACCAACCGATGCAAGATTTCAGAGGCTTCGCCAAAGAACAGAAGCTGGAATCCAGACAGGATATCGCATATACGAAGATGGGACTCTAAGATGTGGTGATCGTCTTTATGTTCCAAATGGAGAACTTCGTAATGAGCTGATGTCAGAAGCTCATAGCTCAACATACTCTATACATCCGGGAGGCACCAAGATGTACAGAGATCTGCGACAATATTATTGGTGGCATGGAATGAAGCGGGAAATAGCACGCTTTGTGGCTAAATGCCTGGTTTATCAGCAAGTCAAGGCTGAACATCAAAGATCTGCCGGTCTACTTCAACCCCTCCCAATACCTGAATGGAAATGGGAACACATTACGATGGACTTTGTTACGGGCTTCCCAAGAAGTCCTAGTGGTCGTAATGTTGTCTAGGTGATTGTAGACAGACTCACTAAGGCTGCTCATTTCCTACCTTTCAGAGTCGGGCAATCTACAGAAGTCTTGGCAGATATGTACATGAAGGAGATAGTGCGTCTGCATGGAGTACCAGTCAGTATAATATCTGACAGGGATACGAGGTTTACATCTTACTTTTGGCGAAGTATGCAAGAAAGTCTTGGTACCCGCCTCAAGTTCAGTACCTCGTATCATCCGCAGACAGATGGCCAGTCAGAGCGCACCATCCAAACCCTAGAAGATATGCTAAGAGCCTGTATGCTTGATTTCAGCGGATCCTGGGAAGATCACCTACATCTGGTAGAATTTTCCTACAACAACAGCTATCAAGCGAGCATCCAAATGGCTCCCTTTGAAGCTTTGTATGGAAGGAAATGCCGTTCTCCAGTATGCTGGAGTGATGTTGGTGAAAGACAGATTCTGGGGCCAGAACTGATCATTCGTACGGTGGAGAAAGTAAAGAAGATCCAGGGACACCTACGAGCTGCACAAGACAGGCAAAAGCACTGGGCCAACATTCACCGACGACCTCTAGAGTTCCAAGTAGGGGAGCATGTGTTCTTGAAGATCTCACCTACCAGGAGAACTATCAGATTTGGAGGAAGAGGGAAGCTAAGTCCAAGGTACATTGGACCCTTCGATGTGCTAGATCGCGTCGGAGAAGTTGCTTACAGACTAGCTCTACCTCAGACCTTGGAGGGCGTACATGACGTCTTTCACGTATCTCAGCTGAGGAGGTATATTCCAGACCCGAGTCATGTGCTGGACTACTCAGAGATCACTATCGGACCGAGCTTATCGTACCAGGAGGAGCCTGTAGAGATCCTGGACCGTAGCGAGAAAGTGCTGCGAGGTCAGACTATTCCTCTTGTTCGTATTGCATGGAGACATCATGCACCAGGTGAATCCACCTGGGAACGGGAAGAGGATATTCGACAGCGTTATCCTCACCTATTTCCAAACCAGGGTATGTCCAATATTTCAAATTAAAATTTTTCTTAATCATCTTATGTCCTTAATTAATTTTTCATTCTTATTATATGGTTGTTTTTATTTCGAGGACGAAATATTCTAAGGAGGGTAGATTGTAAACTCCCTCGACCAGAATTTAGTAATTTAGGATTAGTTTTGATTAATTAGAATTATGACAATTTTTTTTTAAATTTTTTTTATTATATATTCTATTGATTGTGCACCTGTTCATTACACAATTGATTAGGGTATCACACTAACTAAAAAACCTAAACAAATTTCACATTCCTACTCTAGACTTGTTAGACTACACTTTCTGTATTTTTAGCAACTTCCAGAAACCTTGTTTGGTGCTTCATTTTATTTATTTCCTATTTAAATTTCTGCTCTTTACCTACCTCTGTACCCTAGTGATTTGAGGACCAGTAGACACCTGTTTTGCCCAACCAAAAATACGATAATATTCTACTCTAATTATACTTCAATTATCGTTTTGACACCGTAGAAAAATTATGACCCTAACAGCCTCAAAATAAATAGTGAATACCGTGCGCAGTATTTATTAAATAATAAATACGATGACCGTATCACCTGCAGAATCAGACCCTGCCCCTGCCCAGACTCACCCCACACTGTCCAAAACATTTTCCCCAGCTATTTCCCTTATTTTTGTACAATTCAGAATTACGGGAAATCAGTATCTGAAATTTGGTAAATTACGAAATTACGCAAAATATAAATTTTATGCTTTTATGCAAATATTAAAAAGTTAGGGGTTTATATGCAAAATTGCATGCTAGGTGGCCTAATCCTATTGGCTAGACCATAGGTGAGTGGGACCCACCCATAACTTCCAGAAAAATCTGCTGGAAATATCCCAAAATATCAAATTACCCATTTACCCTCAAACTTCCCAATATTTACGAAATTGCCATCCACCCCAACCTCTATAAAACCCGACCCCCTCCCATTCAAATCCCCACAACTCCTCCCTCCGACCACCGCCGGCCGCCCAACTCCGGCCAACCCTTCGCCACCCTCCCCTCTTCCCTCCGGCCAAGCCCCACCGCCAGCACCGCCCTGCTCCGCCGGCCACAGCCCCCGCAACCCCTTCCTTTCCTCACTGTCCACAGCACCACCACCACTCCCATTCACCCCCACCGCCGCCTCCGGCCATCGCCGACCACCGCCACCATCCCCAAACGCTTCGCCCCGACCTCCCCTACCTACCACCACCACCTCACCTCCCCACGACACCGCCTCCGGCCGCCCTAGCCCCCGCAGCAGCCACCACCCCCTAACCCTAGCTGCTGCCACCTTCATCCCCGACGCCTCTAGCCGCCACCACCACCGTCGTGGACCTCCGCCACCCTCACCAACCTGACCGCTGTCCTCTCCTCTGCCGAACCCACCACCTTCCCGGCCACCTCCGCCGCTCCTCCGCCGGCCAGAGCCCCCGCAAGCTGTTGCTGCTGCTGCTGCTGCTGCCAGTGGCCATTGCTGCTGTTGCTGCTTCTCCGGCCGCCTCCGGCCAGCTCCGCCGCCGTCCACCCGCCGTCGGCAACCCCTAGGGCCCACCTGTCAGTAGGTATACCCTTTATACCTATTATATATGTATTTGTATATATAATCCTATATGTATATATATGTATATATATACATATGTATATATATATGTATAATAATGTATTTATATGTATAAATGTATTATTTTATATAATAAATGTTATATACTATTAATTACAGTATATTATACTGTATATATATTATATCTATATATAACTATATTTTTATATACATATATTTATATATGTATAAATTGTATATAGGTATATATATATATATACTATATATATTATTATGTATATATGTATATGTATATGTATACGTATATTATATAATATTATGATATATATATATATATACACTTATTTCTATATATATATCTATAGTATATATATAAATGTGTACATATATTTATATATATATAATATGTATACTATATGTTATATATGTATATGTAACATATTTGTATATGTTATATAAATACTATCTATGCATTTTTTTCTTTTATTTATTTTTCTGCATTTATTTCCTGCACTTATATATATATATATATATATATATATATATATATATATATATATATATATATATATATATATATATATATATATATATATATATATATATATTATCTATATATATTAAATATCCAGCTGGATAATACAGCTTATCTATATATTATATATTTCAATTCTTGCAATGTCATTTTAATTTATTTATTGTGCTGGATAATACAGCTTAAGTATATATATTATATTTTAATTCCTGCAATGTCAATTCAATTTATATTATACTATGCTGGATATTACAGCCTATCTATATGTATATTTACAGTGGTCACATATAGACTCTGATACTATTTTATATTATAATTGCTGAATAGTACAGCACTTATATACGTATTAAATTCCTGTACTGTCATTTCAATTTACCTATATATCTATATAATCAGTGGATATACCCTGATAATATATATGTATTTATTTTCTGCCCTGTCATTTAAATTATAAATCAGAGGATACACCCTGATAATATTATATTATATTATTATATATATAGCAGAGGATATACCCTGCTACTATTTACCTGCATTTGTCTGTTCTTTAAATACTATATATATACTGCTATATATACTATATCTATATACATACTATATATATATCTATATTATATATATGTATATAAGTATAGATAAATGTATACTTATTATTTGCAACCATAATATTCACAAAACACTGTCTGTTTTAATAGAAACCAACTACAGCACAGCCAGTGACCCCTTGTCACCAGCACCTTCAAACCTGACTGTGAGATCAGGTTATCAACACTATCAAGGAGTAGGCAAGTATACCTTGCCAAATTTAAATGTTTAAATCCTCAAATATTGTTCTATGCTTCTTGTTTCTGAAATTTATATACTATGAGTACCAGAGACTGCCTCTGGTACAGTCAACTAATACTTTGACGATTAGTGTAAATAACTTAGCATTACAGACTCACCAACAGCTGTGAGAGTATTTTGATATTTTTCTAGACCCTATCACGGGAACACGCAACATGGTTGCATTACATATTGGGATGCGAGCTGCGTATGTGATTAGCTACCAGTACGTGTGACCCGCATCACGGATTAGAATAACTCAGGAAATGTACGACTTGACATTTAGTTTCATTGGGATGGGGAAGATAACTAGTAGACGTATGGGACACCCCCTCCATGTATGATTTATACCTTTGTACCATGCTCCTCGGAGATGGTCGATTGCAGAGCTACCCGTGAGTCCGGGGGCATACGACACATATACTAGCCAGTCGCCACGATTGGTGAATTACGTCAGCGTATGTCTAGCCACACATTCCCATGCGTACTACAAGGTCTTTATTTGCATTTTTACATAGAATGGTTAGCACCCTGTATTTATTTCCTTTATTCAGTATTTACATACATGGCATGTCATTTTCTGTATCTTGTTATGTCCCACTGAGGACCTGGTTCCCTGCCAGATCTAGACGAGGCTTTCTATCCCACTGTGTACGGCTCTGATCAGGAGGCCAGATGTGCTACTGAGGAGGAGCTCGAGGAGACGCCCTCAGAGTATGCTTGACCCTAGAGGCCTGCCACCAGGAGATGGAGATGTTTTGCTCAGATAGACACTGCTTAGTCTATCTGATTTTTCTGCGCTATTATCAGTTTTTGTAGTAGACTTGTATTCTCACCAGTTGTGTACTGTATCAGACTCAGTTTTATATATATTTCAGCACTTGTTTTTCTGACATTTTGTTGTGGATGAGATAGTTTTACCTGTTCTATACTTGTAGTATTTTAGGACAGCGTAGCACGTCCCTTTGGGTCCATCAAAGTGGATTAAGCCCATAGTGATGTGTCAGCTGGCCAGTGACACGTGGCCTAGTTCCTGACATTTTGGGACTGGGGCGTGACAAGCATGATCATGGTCGTATAACTATAAAAAATATATGCATTAATAAAGTAAACATAGGCATTATAAAAAATATATACATTAATAAAGTTGGCAACTTGTAATTTCAAAATTTACCTCGCCAGTAAATATCTGACTAGAAATGTGCTCTTCACGTTGCTTAATAATAAGCGCGGTAGTCGGTCCGCCAGGAATACGACCGTCATTGCGGGTAGCCATTGCCAGTAAATATCAAGAGGAGGAAGTTGTAAAAATAGGAGAGAATATGGTGTGAGGAGTGTTTGGGGTAGGAGGAGAATGTGGTGTGAGGAGTGTTTGGGGGGGTGTTTATAGGAATGGAATATAGCCGTTGTCCAACGGCTGGAAAGCCAACGATGCATGGCCCGCCAAATGAGTTGGCGAGCGGCCCCTCGAGGAGGGTGCCCCGCCAACTCAGTTGGCGAGATGCTCGCCAACTCAGCACCTCGCCAACTGAGTTGGCGAGTGGTCCCCCCTCTGCAATTCCTCCAAACTTTTTCCCTTTTTTATAATTATATTATAAATTATTACTTTAAACGAAAAAATCCGATATTAGTACAGAGGTATATATAGATTGTTTGGATAACACTTTGGAGAGTATTGTGTTTTGTACATGGCATGGAATCCGAACCACGACATGAATTCCAAGCGTACTTGCCCACCCACCCACCCCCCGCTCCCCAGTTAATACGTGTCAACCTACAATTTGTTCTCTTCTCTGACTGGCTGGAGCCTCCTACTACGACCAACCGATAGAAACTCAAATCCATAATGCGCGGACACATCTCTTTCTCTCTCCTCATCTTGTCCGTTCGAGCAGACAATCACTAGACTTACTAGCCCAACCAACGGCTGATGTTTCCACCCGCATAGAAAACACAAAGAAAACATTGATGGTCTATCTCTAGATCCACGAATATTCTGGTTTCCGTTTTGCATATTAGTCTCTTAGTTCTATATTATTTCGAAATAAGTCCGTTAGATTTTGTTATTTACTTGTAAACCTCTAAATCAGTACATGAGTTAACCCATATAAGAATATTTTTTAGATAAATTGTGGGAGAAGAACATGAAAACTATCAAAACTATAGTGTAATTTTTATTTTTAATTTTTTTGAAGTAAAAGAATTCATACATTCATAAGCAATTGATAGAACAATATCTAAACTATTACACGAAGATACATCATCCAAAAGAAGCCAATATATAGATACATGAAAGAGATGAAAAAAAATTATTTGTTTGAAATTTTAAAGCTTCTCAAACTAAGTTTGTTTCAGCTATCTTATTTTCAGAACGTCTGGTGAAAGAAATTCTTAAACTGCTATCGGTTGACAAATATTTTCTCAATTGATCTACCAAGTCATGTAACTGCCATAAAAGATTTTTATCATCCTTTGAAGTGTTCTAACCACTGTTAGAACATCTTCTTCTAAAATGAAAATCACAGTGTAGTTATATTCGGTTAAAAGACTCGATCGCGTATTATAGATTTATTTTTTATTATGCTCAAAATAATACTGTATATCTTTTTGTGTTCCTTGATGTTACATATTTTACTAAAAACAAATGTTGCACAATAATATATATATATATATATATATATATATATATATATATATATATATATATATATATATATTTTGTCCTTTCCTTATTTTTTTTATTTTTTAATATTTTATATGATGATTAATTTGATGTCTGTGTTATATTTTAGTAATTAGAAATATCGTCACAGAGGTGGGAGGGAGGATGTATTTTCCAACACGAAAATAACTTTTTTCGTATATATGAAAAAAAATTACTTATTTTAGTCCTCTTCAGACTATGCATAGATTTTTAGTGATAACAGGGCGGGGTGGGGTTTATCAATATATAATACTTGGGGGAAATATCTGCAAAACAACCCAACCAATTAAATTCTCCGCATCCTTCTCTCTCCTCATTTTTTTCCCTCTCTCTTTCTCTCTAGCAATGGCGTCCTCCGACGAAGACCACCGGCTCCAGCGGATCGCCTCCTCGATCCGCGTCATCCCCAACTTCCCAAAGCCCGGTACAGTACACTCTCCTCTCTTCGCGCATTCTTGAAACCCTAGGGTTTTGATTCGGTTAGGGTTTTGATCGAGTTGGTGTTTTTTTTTCCCCTCAGGGGTGATGTTTCAGGACATCACGACCATGCTCTTGGACCCCAAGGCGTTCAGGGACACCATCGATCTGTTCGTCGAGAGGTACAGGGACAAAGGGATCACCGTCGTCGTCGGTAAAAATTTCGTTCCCGATGAGCTCTAGGTTGCGTAAAGATTCGATCTTTAGTTGAAATTTTGTTGATCTAGTGGTGTAAATTGTAGTAGTAGGTGGAGCTAAATGTAGGGTAAAATGTTGGAGTTTTACTGATCTATTCAAATGGACATGCGAAGAGCGTCAAAGGAGAGCAATTAGTCACATTGAAAATTGTGCTCTGGAGCTATCTAGACCTTTTTTGGCACTAAATTGATGTGTTTCTTTTTTTCTAAAAAATGATTTCTTTTGAAAGTATATTTTTAAAGCGCATGAATTTGGGTTCTAAAATATGCGTCTTCAAGCATGAAAATTGCAAGATGGAGTTGAAATCATGTTTTCAAAACGTTTTTATTATTGCAATCACGTTTTGTAAATGTGGGTTGTAAGATGTGATAGTTTGATAATAATTTGAGAAGTAATGCTTTTCTGGAATATCTTAAAATGAATGTATTATTTTAGTAAAAATGTTTAATTTTTGAAATTCAGTACGATAAAATGAATTTTGTATGTCAATGCTATTTTTAGCTAGTACAAGGAGCTACTCAAACTAGTGTGTTGATTTCAATTGATATTACTAGTAGGATTCTTAGTTATTAGAATAAAGGAGTTGTATATCAGTCTAAAGTACGTAGTAGGATAATATAACTCGTAGCAAGATTTTTTTCTTTTCTTTTTTACTTATCGAAGTTCTGGTGTAACATATATTGGTACTTGAATTTAGCTAAATTTGTGATCATTTTACTTTAATAACATTGAGTTGAGCATTTTCCTAATTATTTTAAAAATACCTGGAATGTTTGAAACTAGTGGCTCAACACACCCTAGGTTCTAAGTTAGTGAAAGAACATTGTATTGACTGTCTTAATTGGTTTGTTGGTTGTTTTAGTAAACCCAAATTACATCGTTCTACCACTTACACTACTGTGGGGGAGGGCGGTATATCCGAACGTGACACGACACAATGACACAACACCAAAATTTGACGTGTCCATTTATATTTTCGAGTACCCGTGTCATGCCCAGTATGTATTAATCCAATCCAATCTGACATGGACAAGGATCCTTCTTTTTTGAGTGCCCTTGTTTCATAGCACTGTAAACTTGTTACACGTAAATTATTGGTTCTGGGTAGCAAAGATGCATCCTGTTTATCCCAATATTTAGTTCACTCTGTCTTTTTTGAGTGCCCTTGCTTCATAGGTTAGCACTGTAAACTTGTTACATGTAAATTATTGGTTCTGGGTAGCAAAGATGCATCCTGTTTATCACAAAATATAGTCCGCTGACAAAGAAGGCGATTTTTTTTTTATATATAACTTTATGCTATCTAATATTTTTGTTAACTCTCGTAATGTTAATGGTTCCATTGATATAATGTAAAAGAAGCATGTTTACTTTAAATTTTATCCCTGAAGTTGTTGCTTTAAATTCATCTATGTATGTTTTTTATTTTGTGTGTATGTGTGTGCATGGCAATTGTGCTTAATCTGCCACCTGCTTAATCGAATTAATTATTTGGTTACTTGGTCGATTAATCACCGGTTAATCTGGTTGTCAGACATAGGCCACATGTGGGTTATGGCTGAAGATTGTTAATTAAAAACTCATTTGATTCATACACTAGAGCCTTAGGACGTATTCAATTGTCAACTTTACACCCATTAAACTTGTGTATCCGTAATTTGATTTTTTTTTTCATCTCCTTTTGTAGTACTCCTTTCTAGACATTTACTTATATCTGCAGGAGTTGAAGCAAGAGGTTTTATATTTGGACCTCCCATTGCTCTAGATATTGGAGCAAAGTTTGTCCCGATGAGAAAGCCACACAAGCTACCAGGTAATTTACCTTTATGCATTGGTATCTTTTTGCTGATAGGGAACCTTTATCTTATAATGGTTTTACTGTGCTATGAATTAAGAGATGTTGCAAAACATATTTATCACAATTCTTCAGGTTTACTTCTGCGTTTGGCTTTTTTAGTTTCAACTTTCATCTTTCATGGATATCTTGTCTATAAAGAGCATTATCACCAAACTATTTACATATTTGGCCTGTTGTAGTAATTAGTGTTACCTGGATACATGACACGATTACCAAGTGCTCACGTCTCCGGAAGTGTCCTAAATGCATAATTTTCACAAATCTTGTTGATATGGCTACATAATGTATTGCCCATGTAAAAACATATATGTACATGTAAAATAAGAATGATCCACTTGACGGGCTGCTTTAAAATCTGGTCTAGATGGTTTAGACACATTTTCTGGACTTCACGGTGTTCATTTTGAAGTATGAACAGCTGTGGAATTGTGACATTATCATGATATGTACTAGACTGGCCATGTGTCCGTGTCTGAAATGTCATGAAAATTCAAAATTCAGGGGGGAATTGCTTATAATGTTCAATAGGATTTTGTTTGTTAAATTCTTTTGATAGTCAAGTAGGAAACATCTTTTTTAGATAAGTAAAATGTCATCGTGGAAATAGACTGATTTGGAGAGATGGATGCTCATATGTGATGTCTCAACAACACTCACCATGTTTGCTTGAGTAGTTAGAAGATTATTCATGTTACATATGAAATTCTATAAACAGATTTAGATTGTCGTTGTCATCATCAAGCCTTTTCTCATTTGAATGGGGTCAACTATGGAGCATAATATAGCTCTATAAAAGATTCAGTCATGAGTTGTTATGACCGGCCATTGATCTGACGTCCTCCTTTGTGTTGGTACCAAACTCGTAGTGAAGGAAACGGTTAACATGAGAAGGTTACGCCATAAAACTTTGGCAACCAGCAGGCAGTATGTAGACCTACCTTTTGGATATGTAGTTTAAACTCATGAAACCATGGAGCACCCTCCAAATTCTCCTAGATTGTTGAAAGACGAAGACGTTAGATGATACAATTTTCTATAAGGAATTTCATTCATATCTTCAACACGTTAAGCTAAACAATCCCAATAGAATTGTATGAACCTAAAAATACTTAATTAGTATAATCTACTAATTAGGACAAATCATTACTGCAAATTTTCACACTGAAAGTATTGCATCGCTTGTATAAGTTTAGCTCATGATTATGTTAGATCACGTTTAGCAGTAACCTACTTCCAGTCTTCTCGCAATTCTCAAAACAGATTAAATTTTTTCCTTCTCTTCCCCCCATTTTGCCCCATCTTTTGATGTCCTTTTACAATTTTCTATTTAAAAGGATATTGAGTATCCCATAAAGTTACAATCCAATAGTAATAACAAGAAAGTAATTCTTTAACCTCTATTTTTTGGTAATGTACACAAGGGGCATTACAATTGAATCTTGAAAGCATTTGGTTTGAAGTATACTTGTTTTATATGCTTCATTTTCTTCCATTTTTTGGAATACTGATATAGTGAACCTTTTTCTATCTTTTCTCCTCTTGCTTCCCGTATATTGATTTAGTAAACCCTCTACCCCCTCGTTATTTATTTTCTTCGTTCTTTCGTACTTTCTTCTTTCAGGATACCTAGTTTTTATCATAGTTTGAAGTATCGGTCGATACCGATCCGATACGGCTGATACCGATACAGTTTGGCATGTCCCGAACCGATACCGACTGATACCCGATACTGATTGATACCGACATTAGAGGTCTCTTTTTCGGTTAATTCGGCAAAAAAAAAAATTGAATTAAAAAGACCAATTAGCAAGGGTGTAAAAGCATAGTAAGATTGTAAAAGCATATAAAAGAGGAAAACTTATCTATCGCATATAAATCAATCGACAAGGGTGACTACTATTTCATTCAATTTCAAAAGTACTAAGAAACAACACTGAAAATACTTTAAATTATGCATAAATGTATAAAATATATTTTCTAAAATGTTAATAATTTACTAATAGTTGTTTGCTTTCCAATACCAAAAATTCGATACTTCGATCCGAAACTGCTGATACTACCGATACTGTCGATCCCGATACTTGTAGGAATGGTCCGATACCGATTCCGATACCGATACTTTGAACCTTGGTTTTTATGAGGTATATTGAACAATAATACATTGTGACTGATATTGAAGGGCTCCAAATGGATAATTAAATAGGTAAATTGGAATAGGTTTATGTAATTTCCGTTACTTGACGATTTGCTCGTCCCTAAATCCTTTCTACGCCAACAAACTTTGTCTTTGTGATATGCATCCAATTATCATGCTCTTTATAATGGTGTGCAAATTTTTTTAATCTTGAATACTCGTGCTATTGATACATTTAGTACACATACATGGACTTTGCTTTAGCATTACCAGATATATGATGATCTTATACTAAGTAAATTTTTTTTTGCTGTACGGATAGTAGGTGTCCTGATTATAATCTGGTAGATTTGCGTGGGTAGACTGCAAGAAGTTTGTAAATGACTTATGAATACCTTGATCCCCCCATGCTGAAGGTCATTTAGCAAAAAAACATTGGTTTTTTGCAAGAGTAAGGTCCAGTTTTGTAACTCAGCCGTCACTAGTGTTTCCTACCTTGTGGTCATGGAATTATGCAACTTACGTGTTGCAAATATTGATAAGATGCATGAAGCTTCCCTCAATGATCTAATGTACACTATTCGTTCGGTGCATGTAGGCTTAGAGGTGAAACCTATCGATCTTCAAATTTTTAGTGAATGTTTTGAGATTTTATGAACCATTGTACTTTGAAGATGCACAATCTGGTTTGAATCTCTGTGCTTCCGAGGTGATCACTTGAAATCTTCATGCACATACATATATAAAACAATTTCACTTTTTTACTTGATTAATGTGTATCAATATATTCAACATTTGCATGACTTCTTGATATCAGAGGCGGTCTTTACGGTTGTACTCACTATACTTATTTCTATTTTTTGTACCTATTTCTGCTGGCTAATAATTTATGAGGACCTACAGGTGAAGTCATTTCAGAAGAATATACTCTAGAATATGGGACAGACAGAATGGAGATGCATGTAGGAGCTGTCCAACCAGGAGATCGTGTCCTTGTCATTGATGATCTTATTGCAACCGGAGGGACCTTGTGTGCTGCAGTCAAGCTGTTGGGTAATTCTCCATTTGAAGTTTAAAATGCTCTAAATTCATATTTTCCTCTTGTAATTTTGTGCTAGTTAATATTATATTATTAGAAGTTTTTACAATATTCCTGCATTAGACAAACACTGAATGACCTATATCATTGCTGGGAAAATAAAAAGACAAGATACTGTAAGGTCATTATAGAAATTCTGTATACATTTGACTCCCTTGTCATTTTGTTAAATCGACTTTAGGTATACATCTTTAAGTTAGTTTCTTCAAGGTAACTATTTAATCATTTAGTTTCTTGCAGAGCGTGTTGGAGCTGAGGTGGTTGAATGTGCTTGTGTTATTGAATTGCCAGAGCTGAAGGTTGGATACTTCCCTTTTCCTCTTGCAAAATCTCATCCCTTTTTAATCTCAAGTGCATGTATAATTTTTTATATTTTCATATTGTTGCACTGTGTAACTGACAAAGTATTATACCTAATGAAACAGCCCAGGGGGAGTGCCCTAAAAAAACAGTTTTATGCCATTGATAAATGCCAATATGAATCACATCTCTAAAGATGGTCCTACCAAAAGCATTCCCCTTATTGTTGCTGTTTGGGGGGGACCAACAAAACATTTATGCGTTTTTTTTTTTTTTTTTTTTTTTGGGGTTCTTGACACCATTCATAATGGTCATGATAACATTTACCATAGTTGTAGATGTAAAAAAGATAGGAGATATGATAACTACTTGGAAATATTGAAGAGGAATTTTCTGAACACATGGATAATTTTATTCAAGCATTACTTGGAGGAGAATAGTTATACATCGAGGAGATTTAACTGGTCATATGTTGGAAACTTGGAAAGGAGGCTAGTGATTATGATAATGTGCAGGACGCATATGGATGTGGAATTAGGAACAAAGGGGGGATAAGTTCCTTGATTTTACATTCATGTATGATCTTATCATAGCAAACCCTTGTTTTAGGAACTGAGTGGAACATTTGATTAATTTTAATAGTCAAGTAGATTATTTCTATAAAGCTTTTGTTGTTATCTTTTAGGACTGTTTTCTTGTTCAAATTACAAGGTGTTAAGTCCAACTTGAGAACCAACAGTATTGCTCATGATCTAACATCTTGAAAAATGCTTAAAGAAGTAAAAAGTAAAATTTGAGGTTTCTCACATTTGTGAATGGTCTTGGTGGTTACAAAGTGGCTTCTAACAGATTGATTAGTGATCTGCAATGAACCCTACTGGTTTGGTAATGTGATTCTGTTGGGCTCTTTGGCTAGTTATGCCATAAAGTAAAACCAACTCCCTATAGCTATCCTTATCACCTTACCTCCTTGTGTATTCTCTTTAATAGTCCAGGAGAACTTGGAGGATGCATGACCTCAATCTGCATGACCACCAAGAAGTTAGGCCCATGGTTACTTGGAAAGTGAAAACTAAAATGAGAACATGGTATTTTGTGAGTAGCCTTCTTTTGAATGCTTATTCGAGACTGAAACGTCTTGAAGGAACAAATACCTATATATATATATATATATATATATATATATATATATATATATATATAAGATTCAAAATTATTCAAGTACTATAATATAGCATCATAAAAATGGAAAACTAAATAAAGATTCATATGTTTTAACTTTAACTAGCCCTAACAATAATGCCTTTTCAAAGTGAAGTAGAATTCCAAGTTTGTGCTATGTTGTCTTGTCAGAATGTGGATTTCCATGTTCACATTCGCTAGCTTTCTATATTCCGGAGCATGCATTGTTGGATTGCCGAACGTGCGTAGGCCTCTCAACCGTGAATTAAGGTATCCATGAGTAGCATTCTCGGATTGCGGAGCATGCATTCCCTATATGTTTATGTTGAATTAAGGTATCCATGAGTAGGCCTCTCAACCGTAAATTGGCCATTGATCTTTTACAGAAGTCCCTTGTTTGGTCATAGTTGACCTGGATTTGACCCGACTCTTTAAAGGGTATGTGTCTGGTTGACATCTAGCTATAAACATTCACGATTAGTTCTTTTAGTGGAGTTGTCTCAACTTTGAGTTGTGCTCGATAGCCAACCCTTACTGAAACATGGAAGGCTGGTGAAAAGTGAACTGTAACTTTTGAAATATGAACAATTATCTTTAAAAATGTAACCATACCGCTAGTTCCTGAATAAGTATTGGCTAAACTATTGCTATAAATTGTGCATTTTAAAAAATGATTAGAAGACTCGTCTTCTTTTCAGTGATATACTTTGTTACTGTTGTTGCAATGACAGTTTGAATGGTATGATGTGTGATTTGACCAAGGTTGTGAAAATCGCTAGGCACTAGTAAGGCGGGCACCCGCTGCCTAGCGCCTAGGCGGCCGCCTAGATCTAAACGGTTTTAAAAAAATATATATCCAAAAAACCTACTAACAATTGTAGGAAAAGTCCATAAAACCCCAAAACATGCATAGTCGGACGGCGGTAGGCGGGTGCGCTGCGGAAAGAGTCCGCCTAGGTCACCTAGGCGGTTGATACATTTTATACTATTTTGCCACAATTTTTTGCATTGTATACATATTTTAAGGATGTTTCATGCATAACTATGTTGTAGAACAAAAAAATATTAAATTTTAGTCTTAAAAGTGAACTATAGGTCCATAATGCTTGCAAAATCGTTTGGCCAAACATCTTGTTAGGTATTGTTTCGCCTAGGCGCCCACCTACGCCGCCAAAGCTCCGTTGACCGCCTACCGAAAAGCGGTGCGGAGAGAGGGCAGTTGAGGCCGCCATTTAGAACATTGGGGGGTGGGGGGGGGGGGGTAGGCAGACGCCTAGGCTGCCTTTTAGAACAGTGGATTTGATGCGACTCTTAAAGGGAAGTGTCAGCTTGGAAGCTAGTTAAACACTAGTGGCTAATTCTTTTAGTGGAGCTTTCTCAACTTTGAGTTGTGCACCATCAACCCATGGCATGCTGAACAGAGAAGGTTTGAATGACAATGGGAACTGTAACTTTTGAAATATGAACAATATATTTAAAGAAACACCACAATACTGCTGTAGTATGCCTGAAGAACTATTGACTAGCACTAGAGTTATAGTAAACTTAGTTTGGGCAAGTGGCTCATGTTAGAAAACATTTAAAAGATTTGTCTTCTTTTTAATGTTATACTTAATATTTGTTGTTGTGGACCGCAGTTTGAATGATCTTATGTGTCATTTGCACTCCTGAATTTGGCCCATATTCAACAAAGGACTGTCCCTCTCTCTTCCTATCTTATAATTTCCCATATAAGGGCCAGATTAGTTGAGAATGTACATTCAAGTGGGCATCAATCATAATAATGAGCATGATGAAACTTGAATTCTTATTTATATGGATAATATATGAACACAATGATAGATCTTAAGCTGTAAACCCGACCCAATTTATATGTCAAATATAAAGAGTAACAAGTCAAATACGAAAGTAGCACAAGCTTAAGACAGGTGTCTGATTACAGTGCAAAAATCATAACAAAACTGGATAACATCTAACTGCTAAGCAGCATGGAGAACAATCTAATATTCAGAGATGAACGAGTTATCTACTTTGGCAGCCTGGAAAGACCTTACCACCTCCTTTTGGTTCAAAAAATCTGTCATATAGTATGTATTTTGTGATACCTGATGAGTGATACCTAGGAAAGAAATCTATATGTTATGTACCATGTTTGTGCGGCACACTCAGGGGAATTGGTGGGTGCATGAGACATTCCCAGGCACCTATAAATATAGATTACGTCCAAGATATAGATTATATCCAAACAGGAGAACATAAGTGAAGCCTGTACATTAAGTGCCTATTTGACCCAAAACACCAATCTTCTGTTACGAGTCCATGTTTAGTTTTGACGGTCTAAAATTTAATTTAATGGGGGCTGAAACAAACTGGTAATATTATGCGAAAGTGCAGAATTGTCTTTTGGTCAACTCTTCATTTTATTGGCATGAAGAGCAACGTCTTTTTGGTGGTAAGTTGGGTATTATCATAAAACCGAACGTGGAATTTACTGGTTTTGAAATTTGTATCTGGTTAAGATTCACAAATTTTATGGAAATGTAATGTTAAGCTGGTAGTTATAATTTTATCAAGCTAAGAACGACTTGTTCTTCAGCATATAACTAATAACCATGAAAATGAAGGGTTGTCTTGTTGTCTCTTGATTGTATCCAAAAACTTGACATTTGCTTGTAAACACTTACTTTTGAGCTCTATATCTTAGATCTATATCATGTAAACACTTATATTACCTTGTAACCAAGGTCCTAAGAAGTGACCTTGCAACTGGATAAAGAAAAGATCATTTCATTTTTATTTGCTTGACCTGAACTAAAGGAACTTAATCACTTTATTGGGAGCTAATCAATGAACTAAGCTGAAGGTTCACAGTATTGGAATCGGTATAGGACCCTTCCTATGAGTATCGGGGATCGATGGTATCAACAATTTCGGATTGGAGTATCGGATTTTTTGATATGGTAAAGCAAGTAATTGTTAATAAATTATTAAAAATTAGAAAAAAATATATTTTATACATTTATGCATAATTTTAAGTTTTTTTTGTATTATATTTCTTAGTTGTTTTGAAATTGAATGAAATAATAGTCAACCTTGATGATTCATTTACTTGCGATAAATAAGTTTTCTTCATTTACATGCTTTTACACCCTTACTAATTGATCTTTTTCGATCATTTTTTTTGCCGAAAATGTCGGTATCGATCAATATTAATAGTGGTCAGTTTCGGATTGGGACATGCCAAACAATATCGGTATCAGCTGTATCGGATCGGTATCAGCCGATATTGTAAACTATGGAACTAACACATACATTGCTGATTCACTGATAGATCTCGATCAATCTTTAGCACTTAATACATGTTGAAAAATAAGATTAGTATGCAGTGAACTGAAGATGGGCCTACAGCTGGGAAACAATGCAAACTTTTGCCGGACTTCCATCTTTTATGTTTGAAAGCTGTAACAAACGTTAAGACTTGTGCTACTTCAGGCCTACTTTGTAGTTTGTAGGTCTTCCCCAGGAAGAGCAATCATATTTCGTCGTAATATTATTTGTTGTAATTTTTAATTTGTGACTACTCTTATCTCTTTTTATAGCTTTCTCCTATCTTGCTTTCATTTTGGGACTGTATACCAAATATATAGAGGAGGATTTCTTCTCTACTGTGACAGTTATTTGAGCAATTGAAATTCTGTGAAGAATTTACTCTTTGCATATATCAACTCTTATTAGTCCGTAGTTGCATTCACCTTGCATGCTTGAGGCTTTCTTCTTCACTTGCCATAGTCAACATCTCCCTGTAGTCTCATTACGTGTTAACAGTTTGCCAGTTGAATATTTTTCTCCCAAAGGATCTACCTTTGTTCTTCTCAATCTTTGTGCATATCATCTGTTTATTAACTTGACAAATTTCTGCTTCTTGTACCTTATATTTGTTGGCTGATGACACAATTATCACTATTGCAGGGCCGCGAGAGGTTGGGAGACAGGCCATTGTTTGTTCTTGTGAAAGCAGTTTGACAGTGGCCTGTAGAACGAAACAGCCCCCCCTTGGGGGATGTTGAGATGCAAAATTTTCGATAGGCGACATATTTAAAGTAACAAGGGATTTTTGACTTGGACATTTATTATTTGGATTGAAGAAGAATATTGTAATTTGTGTCATCTTATTATTCTACAGTCTCCGTCTTTAGTTGGTCATACTAACATAACGTGAGCTCTTACCTATGGAATGAGTGATCTTTCATGATATGATGTATTGAATATTGCCGAACAAAGTTTGAGATTGCTAGTCTGGTGATATTGCTCTTCAATCATGATGTAGTGAACTAAACAGCAACCGAGCCATAAATCTAAACAACAGTAGTTTCTTTGGTCAGTTGGAGAAGCCTGAAACCTACAATCAAGCTTCGAGGAAGAGAGCTGTTAATCTATGTTTGCTCATAAAGCATTGATTCTTGAAGGGATCACCATACTCTTTTAGCAGAAAGCAGAAAGAAAAGCTAATTATGAAGATTTATCCATTGTTATTATGGTGAGGCTCGGTAGGTCGAAAATGTTGATGTTCGCTGCTGGCTGATTTGGGATTGGAATGCAGCTTCCTCAGTAAGTTGTGGGGGATTGATGTATGGGTGAGCGTTTAGTTTGGGATGGATTCCCAAAATCGAGTGAAGAATTTTACTATTTTCAGAAAACGAAATTGAATAAAATATTTTTTCAAACCGAATAAAATCTTTTATGGGATTTTTAGACTTTAGTCCTACTTAATAGTATGAATTTAGACTTATATCCAACTTTTTATGTTTATTAAACTTATATTTTAATTTTTGTCACGAAAAATATTTGTTTTGTCACGAAAAACTGTTGTTAAATATTTTTCGTGACAAAAAGTGAGATGTAAGTCTAATAAACATAAAAAGTGGGATGTAAGTCTCAATTCATACTTTTAAGTGGGACTAAAGTCTACCCTCTGTGTACCCTAGAATTATGTTTCGGTAAACTGTAGTCTTGTTAGAATAAACGTAGAAGAAGGAAGAAGAAAATATGAGAGAAGATCTCTTATTCGTGGAATCACATAGTGGGAGGCAAATATTTTATTTATACAACCCAATGAAGGTGTAATACTAATCTCTAACCAATATGGGACTAAAATACAAAGTGAGAATCCAATCCTTTAGTAACCCACGTTATAACACTTCCCCTTTGGATGACCACCATCTCTAAGCCTATTGCCTCGTTAAAACTTTGCCAGAAAAATCCATTAGGACAAAACTTGTGCGAAAGAAAAGAGTACAATCTTTAGGATGACTTAGGTAGGTGTTGGACATGCTTAATGTTGACTCATTAAAACCTTGTCAGAAAAAATCCAATGGAAAAAAAAATTCATGACTAAGGAAAAAGAGTACAACGCGTTATAGTCCATACAAAATATATCTTCCCCTGAAAACAATCACTCCTCCTGATGATGTTGATCCTGAACAGTCAGCTGATGAAGACGTCGCATTCCAATTCCATGAACTAGTTTCTGAAAAGTTGACTTTGACAACTATTTGGTGAACAAGTCTGCAAGTGAGCGAACTTGTTGGACGTCAATATCAAAGTTCTTCTGAAGCTTATGAGTATAGAAAAACTTCGGTGAGATGTGCTTGGTCCTGTCTCCTTTAATGAATCCACCTTGAATTTGTGCAATACATGCTGCATTATTCTCATGAATAACAGTTGGAGTATTTGTGGTAGGGGAAAGGTGACAGGAGCTACGAATGTGTTGAATCAACGATCTCAACCAAATACATTCTCTAGTTGCTTCATGGAGAGCCAATATTTCTGAGTGATTTGAGGAGGTAGCAACCACTGTCTGTTTTGTTAAACGCCAAGAAATAACTGCATTGCTATTAAGAAACACATATCCAGTTTGTGAACGACCTTTATGGGGATCAGATAAATAACCTGAATCTGCAAAGATAACTAGATTCGCGATGTCAGATAAACCACAAGTATAAAATAATTTTATGTTGGTAGTTCCACGAAGATATCTCATCACATGTTTAATGTCATTATATTGTCTGTGAGTTGGCGCCAAGCTATATCTAGCCAGCAGATTGACAGAGAATGATATGTCTGGTCTTGTACATTGTGATAGATACATTAATGCCCCAATGGCACTAAGGTACGATACTTCGGGTCCTAGCATCATTTTATTATCGTCCTTAGGACGATATGGATCTTTATTGATATCTAAAGATCGAAAAACCATTGGAGTGCTAAGGGATGAGCTTTATCCATATTGAACTGTTTCAATATATTTTCTGTGTATTTGGATTGATGCACTAAAATTCTATTAGTGCAATGCTCAATTTGTAATCCGAGATAATATTTCGTGTCTCCGAGATCTTTCATCTCAAACTCCTTTTTCAGATAGTTTGCAGTCTCATTGATTTCATGTCTTGTCCCAATCAAGTTTATGTCATCGACATATACTGCAACTATAACGAAACCCTCCTTAGATTTCTTTATGAAGACACATGGGCATATATGATTATTCTCATATCCCTCCCTTTTCATATATTCACTAAGACGGTTGTAACATCCTTCCGGATTGTTTCAAATCGTACAATGAACGTCTTAGCTTTATGGAATGCATGTTCTTAGCTTTTGAAATGGGTAGGTTAAATCCATCTGGAATTTTCATATAAATATTGCTATCAATTCACCATATAGATAGACTGTTACAACATCCATAAGTCTCATGTCCAGCTTTTTCTCAACTGTCAGACTTATCAAATAACGGAACATTGTTGCATCCATTACGGGAGAATAAGTCTCTTCGTAATCAATCCCGGATCTCTGAGAAAACTCTTGTGACACTAATCATGCCTTAAATCGAACGATTTCATTCTTTTTATTTTGCTTTCTTACAAACACCCACTTGTAACCTACCGGTCTGACGTCTTTTGGTGTTTGTACTATAGGTCCGAACACTCCACGTTTATTAAGGGAATCCAATTCTGCTTGAACAGCATCCTTCTATTTTGGCTAATCTTTTCTTTGTCGACATTCATCGATGCTACGTGGTTCAGTGTTATCAATTTTCTTAGATATTTCAGTAGCTACTGAGAATAAGAATATCTCATACATTGTTATATCTTTGCGATTCCATACATCTCTTATATATATATAAAACATAAAGATCTCTTTGCTTTCAGGTACCCAAGCCTCCTCTTGGGCTTGTGTCTTTTCTAAGACAATAACCTCTTCTGGGTTTTCAGAGAGTATGGATCTATCATTCATAACCTTTTCTTGAGCGTTATGTGTAACCTCCTTAAGAGCGTTACTTGAAAAATTTTTCTTTCTAAGGACTAAGTCCTTCGAACCTATAGGTCTACCACGCTTCTGGCGTGCAGTAGATTCATTAGCCACTCTACTATTTTTTCCTACGGGGATATCAATTTGAGCTGGCGCATTTGCAACGGGCACATGTGATTTAATCACTTTAGCTGCATCAGTAAATGCATCTGGCATTTGATTTGCAATCTCCTGTAGATGCAATATCCTTCGTACCTCAGTTTCACATTGATTAGTACGAGAATCTAGATGGGACAAAGTGGGATTATCCCACGATAATTTATGCCATTTATTTGTGGCGACCGGTTCTGTAAGAACATTCTTTTCTTTCTTATCTTCCCCTAACGGCGAAAATTTAGTCTCATCAAAATAGCAGTCTGCGAATCTAGCAAAAAATATCACCAGTTAAAGGTTCCAAATATCTAATGATTAAGGGCAAATTAAAACCAATATAAATTTCTAAACGGTGCTGAGGTCCCATTTTAGAGCGCTGGGGAGGGGGAATAGGAACATAAACAGCACAACCAAATTTACGCAAATAAGAGATGTTAGGTTGATGGCCTGTCATAAGTTGTGATGGTAAAAACTCATGATATGTAGTTGGCCTAACAATGATCAATTTAGCAGCATGTAATATGGCATGTCCCCAAGCTGAAACAGGTAAGTTTGATTGCATGAGTAAAGACCTTGCTATGTGCTGAAAATGCTTAATTAAGGACTCCTTTAAACCATTTTGGGTATGAACATGAGGGACATAATGTTCAACTTTTATTCCTACGAAAGCACAATAATTATCAAAAGTATAGAAAGTGAACTCATCTGCATTATCAAGTCGAATCGTTCTAACATATTGGTCAGAAAAATGAGTCTTAAGCTTAATCAACTGAGAAAGTAGCTTGGAGAAGGCAACATTTCTAGATGAGAGTACAAAAATATTTGACCATCGACTAGAAGCATCTATTAGAACCATAAAATACCTGAAAGGTCCGCTAACAGGATCAATTGGTCCGCAAATATCACCTTGTATTTTCTGAAGGAATGGTGGTGATTCAGAAGCTATTTTGAGAAGTGAAGGTCTTGTAATGAGTTTACTCTGTGAACAAGCTACACACAAATTTTCAGTAGAAAATAAAATACTTTGGTATGATAAATTATTTCTATTGGTATTGTTGATGACCTTTCTCAACATAGTCGATCCTAGATGACCCAACATGTCATGCCAAAGGATTAGATTTCTTGGATCCTTTAGCCTTTTGCTAGTGATGGGGTGAGATTCTACTACCTTCAGAGTAGTTTGATATAGCCCCGAGGAGATTAAGTTGCACTTTTCTAATGTGAGCTAATTGCTTCAAACATTAGAGGTGATATAAAGATACTCTTTGCTATCATCGTTCATGGTTTCAACATGAAACCCGTTCATTCGAATATCTCTAAAGTTGAGTAGATTTCTATTAGATCTACTAGAGAATAATGCATTTCGAATGACTAAATGTATTCCATTTGGCAACACAATATCGGCCTTACCATAACCTTCTATAATCTGCACGGGTTCAGCAATGGTGGTCACCTTGGCAGTGTTTGAGGCATATGTTGTGAAATTTTTTCTAGTTTTCAATATAGTATGATTTGTTGCACTATCTATCAAGCATATGCCATCATCATTGTCCATATCTTTCAAAAACAAAAATTAATAATATATTAATATGCTACTAAATGATTAAACTTGGCATATTACCAATTATTATAACTTGATCTAAATCTAAATGAAACTGCTTCAAATAAAGTAAACTACCTAGAATATTAATCATATAATGACCAATTTATTCAAAGTGAAAAGTAAATAAACTTAGATAAGTATACAATAACTATTCATTGACTTCGCCTATCATGACGTTGAACTGGTCTTCCAATATTGTGTTTTTATCCTTATCTTGGAAGAAATTATTAAAATCTATTTGTGTTGTACCCTCTATAAGATTAGTCTCCATACCCCTTGAGGCTTCATACCCATCTACTTTCTTTTGTGAGGTTCGACAGTTTCACATTCAATGACCAGCTCTTCCATAATGTTTGCAAATATCAGTTGGAGCAGCTGGATTGAGAATTTGGACATTGTTTCTTCGAGGATTAAATCCCTTATTTTTGAACTGTGTATCGTTCCTTGGACCCGGATTGTAACCATTTCTTTGGCTTCCATGGCGTCCATGCCATCTATCTCTGTGATTTTCTCGACCTCTAATATTGGTCACATTTTTCCGAGCACTAGTCGTATTCACTTCAGCTGAAATTGGTGCAGACCCAGTTGGTCTACTAGTGTGGTTTTTGATTAATAACTCATTATTTTTCTCGACTACGAGTAAGACAACAATGCGTTCGGAATACTTCTTAAAATTTCTCTCCCTATACGTCTATTGTAGGGTCATATTAGTCGCATAAAATATGGTAAATATTTTCTTTAGCATTGAATGCTCGTCACTTCTTCACTACATAACTTCAATTGTGAAGTAATCCTGAACATAGCTGAATTATAGGATACAACTCTCTTATAATCTTGGAAACGTAGATTGAGTCATTCACGGAGTGTACCTGACAGTATGACCATTTTCTGGTGATCATATCTCTTAGCTAGAGAATTCCATAGCACCAAGGGGTCCTTGACTGTTAAGTACTCAGCCTTGAGATTATCATGAATATGATGTCTTAGGAAAATTAAAGCCTTCGCTTTATCTTGTGCAGATATTTGCTTATCAGCCACAATTGTGTCAACTAAGCTTTTCGTTTGAAGGTGCAATTCAGCATCCAATCTCTAGTTGAGAAAGTGCTGGCCTTTTCAGTTTAGAGGCTTGAAATCATATTTTGTAAGGCTCGACATATTGCTGTATAAGATCAATAATAACAAGTTAACATAAGAACTTGGTAAGTCACCAAACAATTCATGTTCATGGTGTATGCTTCAAACAATGATGTTTCTTAAGTCTATTTATACCAAACAAATCTTGTTCATAGTATGCTTCGAACAATGATGTTCCAGAAGTCGTAGGTAAATACCAAACACTAGATGTTCATGGTATGCTTTGAACAATGATTATGTTCAAGAAGTCTTTCAAAAATACCACATATGGTATGCTTCGAACAATGATGTTCCAGAAGTCTTATATATATAGACCAAACAATTCATGCTCATGGTTATCAGATCTCTGATGGTTTTGATCTGAATGTATTAACATATATAAAAAAAGAAAGAAATAAAGAATAACTCCAGCGTTCTTTTCGAGAGATCTATATGCGATTAACATCGGAGTGTTATCAGAGTTAACTAAAAAAAGTGAGATGAATGGATAAAAAATATTCTTTTTGCCTTAGCGGTATGCCAAGAGATGCATAAACATCAAGATCAGGCTGCGCCTAGGGTATGCATATGCAGAAAAAAATAAACATAAATAATCATACTTATTACCGAAGTGGAGAATCCGCAAATGGCGGCTTCACTGAGATGCTCTCGCTTATTTTCTCCCGTTAGAGCTTCGTGCTGATAACATGTTAGAATAAACATAGAAGAAGAAAGAAAAAAAATAGGAGAGAAGATCTCTTATTCGTGTAATTACATAGTGGAAGACAAATGCCTTATTTATACAACCCACTGAAGATGTAATACTAATCTCTAACCAATGTGGGACTAAAATACAAAGTAAAAAATTTAACCCTTAAGTAACCCACGTTATAACAAGTCTTATGTTCTTTTTTATTATTATTGAAACTGTAAGTTTGGAAGTGTCTAATGATAATATCACTAATTTGACTATTGGAAGTGAAAAATAGGGTGATCTTACTGACACTTTTAAAATATTATCATGCACTCATTTTTAATTTTTTATCGTTCAAATTCCAAATCTACTCTTGCATTAAATCTTGCATTAATTCGTGCATGCATGGAGAATGAGTGCATGATGACATTTTAGGAGTACCAATAATGTTAATACAGGAGTATATTTGAAATTTGAATAATATAAAATTAAAAAGGGGTGTAAAATGACATTTTAAGAGTTTCAACAACGACACCCAAAAATTATTCAAAAATGTAAATGGCTAACCAATTATTATTATTTAATCAACTAAATATGTGAAATTGCTAGTAAAGATGTATCACAGATTTTAGTGGAGAAGAGGTATAAACTCCCTCGACCAGATTTCAGTAATTTAGGATTAGATTAGACTAATTAGAATTATTGCAACTTTTTAAAAATTTATTTATTATATAATCTGTTGATTGTGCACCTGTTCATTACACAATTAATTAGGGCATTACACTAGCTGTTAACCCTAAACAAATTCCACATACCTGCCCTAGACTTGTTAGACTACTTTTCCTGTATTTTGTGCAACTTCCAGAAACCTTGTTTGGTGTTCCGTTTTAGTCGCACAAATATCGTTACAGATGCACGTATTTATTTCCTATTTAAATTTCTGCTCTTTACCCATCTCTATACCCTAGAGATTTGAGGACCAGTAGGCACCTATTTTGCCCAAAGAAAAATACGATAATATTCTACTCTAATTATATTACAATTATCGTATTGACACCGTAGAAAAATTATGACCCTAACTGCCTCAAAATAATTAGTGAACACCATGCGCAGTATTTATTAAATAATAAAAACGAGGATTTGTATCACTCAGAAATCAGACCCTGCCTCTGCCTAGACTCACCCCACACTGTCCAAAACATTTTCCCCAGCTATTTCCCCCATTTTTGTATAATTTAGTATTTCGGGGAATCAGTATTTAAAAACAGGTAAATTACAAAATTTCGCAAAATACCAATTTTATGCTTTTATGCAAATTATGAAAAGTTAGGGGTTTTTATGCAAAATTGCATGTAAGGTGGCATAATCCTATTGGTTAGTGAATAGGTGTATGGGACCACCCAAAACACCCAGAAAAATCCTGTAGAAATATCCAAAAAATTAAATTACCAATATAACCCTGAATTTCCACTTATTTACAGAAATGCCATTGCCCCTAACCCCTATATAAACCCTAACCCCTCCCATTCAAATCTCCACAGCTCTCCCCTCCGACCACCGTCGGCCGCCCAACTCCGGCCAACCCTCCGCCCTGACCCCCTCTCCCCTCCGGCCAAGCCCCACCGCCTGCACCACCCTGCTCCGCCGGCCACAGCCCCCGCAACCCCATCTCCCAACACCACCACCCACAGCCACCACCACCCGAACCACCCCCTGCACCGCCTTCGGCCACCGAGCACCGCCACCAACCCCACCTACCAACCACCCCCTCACCGCCCCACGACGCTTCCTCCGGCCGCCCTCACCTCCACAGTGCCCCGGCCGAATTCTCGACTGCACCACCACCCTCACCTCCGGCGGCCTCCAGCCTCCACCACCGCCGTCGTGGACCTCCGCCACCACCACCAACCTGACCGCCACTCCTCCCTCCGCCGTTCCCCCACCCTGCACCGCCGCCTACTCCGCCGCAGCCGCCGCCGTAGCTCCCATAAGCTGCTGCTGCTGCTGCTGCTAGCAGCTACTGCTGCTGTACCTGCTCCTCCGACCGCCTCCGGCCAGCTCCGCCGCCGTCCTCCCGTCGTCGATGACGTGTGGACCCCACCTGTCAGTAGGTATACCCCCTAAACCTAATATATATGTAATTATATATATATACCTATATGTATATATATGTATATATATATGTATATAAATATGTATATATATGTATATTTATATATATATATGTATTATATTATATAATATATATTATATACTGTTATTATACAGTATAATTATACTATATATATTATTATTATTTATTAAATATATGTATATATTTATATATATATCTATGAATACTATACATATATACTTATATTATGTATATATATATATTTATATAACATATTATGTATATGTTATATATATATTATATAATTAATATTATATTTATAGTATATATATATGTATATATATACTATGCACTTTCCTTTTTATTATTTATATGCACTTAGTTATATATATATGATTATATATATATAATTACTATCATAGTACTGGATATACAGTACATATGTATATATAATTCCTGTATTTATTATATATGTATATATATATATATATATATATATATATATATATCTATATATATATATATTATCTATATGTATATATATATATATTAATATTCAGCTGGATAATACAGCTTATATATATTATATATGTATATCTTAAATTCTTGCACTGTCTTTCAATTCAATATATAAATATATATTTATATTATCTGTGCTGGATAATACAGCCTACATATATATATTTACAATTCTCGCACTGTCCTTCAATTTATATGTATATATATATATATATATATATATATATATATATATATATATATATATATATATATATATATATATATATATATATATATATATTATCTATATTATGTACTATATAAGATATATTTACATTTCAAGCACTGTCAATTTATTTTATCTATATATATATACATCAGTGAATACACCATGATAATATTATATTATTATATATATATTGCAGTGGATATACCCTGCTACTATTATAATTGCTATATATATACCTGCATTTTTTTCTGTTCTGTATATGCTATATATACTGCTATATAAATTATATCTATATATATACATACTATATATATATATCTATATTATATATGTGTATATAAGTATATATACATATACTTTATATTACAACCATGATATTCACGAACCCTGTCTGTTTTAACAGAAACCACCTTCAGCACAGCCAGTGACCCCCTGTCACCAGCAACCTCAAACCTGACTGTGAGATCAGGTTATCAACACTATCAGGGAGTAGGCAAGTATACCTTGCCAAGTTAATATTTAAATTCAATTATTGATATCTGCTTTATACTTGAAATTTTATATACTATGAGTACCTGAGACTGTCTCTGGTACAGTCAACTGATACGTTGACAATTAGTGTAAATAACTTAGTCTTACAGACTCACCAACACTGTAAGAGTATCCTGATATTCTCCTAGACCCTATCACGGGAACACGCAACATGGTTGCAATACATGTTGGGATGCGAGCTGCGTAGTTGATTAGCTACCAATACGTGTGACCCGTATCACGGATTAGAATAATTCAGGAATAGTACGACTTGACATTTAGTTTCATTGGGATGGGAAAGATAACTAGTAGACGTATGAGACACCCCCTCCATACAAGTTTTATACCTTCGTACCAACATTACCTGCAACCGCATTATTCGATTCCGGGGCTACTTTGTCTTTCATATCTAGTAACTTCGTAACCATGCACAAATTATCCACTTCCCCACTACCTAAGTGTTGGAAGATACTTACTGGAGGAGGCATTGTTCCAGTTACCAACATTATTGAAATATGCCCGGTAGTCGTTTGTAGTAGAGGACTAAGAGCACGATTTTTGGTACTTCCAATGCCAAATTTCGATATGGTCTTAGACATGGACTGGCTAAGCTAGAACAATGCTGTCCTAGACTGCCGAAAAGGAAGTGTTATCTTTAGACCTCCAGATCACCCGGAGTTCGAATACGTTCGAGGCACCATCGAGCAAGGAGTAGGCCAGACTCCTAGAGCTTACATGGCGATGGAGACAGCACTTTCCTCAATTGTAGCAGAGTTCGAGGACGTATTTCCAGAAGAATTGCCAGGCCTACCGCCTGACAGAGAAGTAGAGTTCATTATTGAGCTGATACCCGGAGCTGCACCAGTATCCTCCAACGTGTATCGACTGGCGAAGAAGGAGCTTGATGAGCTGAAGCTTCAACTGGAGGAACTTCAGATCAAAGAATTTGTTCGTCCTAGTACATTACCCTGGGGAGCACCAGTGCTGTTTGTACCAAAGAAGGACGGAACATATCGTATGTGCATTGATTACAGAGCCCTCAACGCTCTGACAATAAAAAACAAGTACCCCTTGCCGAGAATTGACGACCTGTTCGATCAACTAACAGGAGCCGTGGTATTCTCGAAGATAGACTTGAGATCAGGCTATCATCAGGTCAAGGTACGGAGAGAAGACATTCCAAAGACAGCATTCAGAACTCGTTATGGTCATTACGAGTTTCTGGTGATGCCGTTTGGACTGACTAATGCACCTGCCGTATTCATGAATCTGATGAACCGAGTCTTTCACCAATACCTGGACCAGTTCGTGGTAGTCTTCATCGACGATATTCTGGTGTATTCAAAGAGCCACAAGGAGCATGAAGAGCACTTGAGACTGGTGCTAGAGACGCTGAGACGAGAAAGCCTTTATGCTAAGATGAGCAAGTATGAATTCTTCCTTGATCGTGTCACTTTTCTTGGACATGTGATCACAGGAGAAGGCATCTCGGTGGACCCAGCAAAGATTTCATCTGTGGAGACATGGCCAACTCCGACCAATGTCTCAGAGGTGAGAAGCTTTCTAGGACTTGCCGGATATTACCGGAGGTTCGTAGAAAACTTTGCAAGAATCGCAGAGCCGATTACCCATCTTACCCGCAAGGAGCAGGAGTTCATATGGACTGAAGAATGCCAGACAGCTTTTGATGAATTGAAGAAGCGTCTGACTACAGCCCCCATCTTGACTATACCATCTGGATCCGGAGGTTTTGTAATCTATAGCGATGCATCCGAAAAAGGATTTGGTTGTGTCCTAATGCAACATGGGAAGGTTGTAGCTTATGCCTCAAGACAGCTGAGGACTCATGAGAAGAATTACCCCACTCACGACCTGGAGCTTGCCGCAGTCATCTTTGCCCTAAAGCTATGGAGACACTATTTATATGGCGAACGAGTAGAAATTTTCACCGATCACAAAAGCCTAAAATATGTCTACACTCAGAAAGACTTAAATCTGAGGCAAAGACGATGGCTCGAAGTGATGACGGATTTCGAGATCGATCTGCAGTACCATCCTGGGAAAGCTAATGTGGTAGCTGATGCTCTAAGCAGAAGACCCTCGGCATTCTTTATGATCACCCAACCAGGTCTACTGAGAGATCTTGAAAAGTTGGGAATAGAGGTCATTATGCCAGGAATTGACGGCCAATTATCAAACTACCAGCTACAATCAACATTGGTCGAAAGAATTAAAACTGCTCTACCAACAGATGCAAGATTTCAGAGACTTCGACAAAGAACAGAGGCTGGAATTCAGACAGGATGTCGCATACACGAAGATGGGACCCTAAGATGTGGTGATCGTCTTTATGTTCCAAATGGAGAACTTCGTAATGAGCTGATGTCAGAAGCTCATAGCTCAACATACTCTATACATCCAGGAGGCACAAAGATGTACAGAGATCTGCGATAATATTATTGGTGGCATGGAATGAAGCGGGAGATAGCACGCTTTGTGGTTAAATGTCTGGTGTGTCAGCAAGTCAAGGCTGAGCATCAGAGGTCTGCCGGTTTACTTCAACCCCTCCCAATACCTGAGTGGAAATGGGAACACATTACGATGGACTTTGTTACGGGCTTTCCAAGAAGTCCTAGTGGTCGTAATGCTGTATGGGTAATCGTAGATAGACTCACAAAGGCTGCTCATTTCCTACCTTTCAGAGTTGGACAATCTACAGAAGTCTTGGCGGACATGTACATGAAGGAGATCGTGCGTCTGCATGGAGTACCAGTCAGCATAATATCTGACCGGGATACGAGATTTACATCTTACTTTTGGCGAAGTATGCAAGAAAGTCTTGGTACCCGCCTCAAGTTCAGCACCTCGTATCATCCGCAGACAGACGGCCAGTCAGAGCGCACCATCCAGACCTTAGAAGATATGCTGAGAGCCTGCATGCTTGACTTTAGCGGATCCTGGGAAGATCATCTACACCTGGTAGAATTTTCCTACAACAACAGCTATCAAGCGAGCATCCAAATGGCTCCCTTTGAAGCTTTGTATGGAAGGAAATGTCGTTCCCCAGTATGCTGGAGCGATGTTGGCGAGAGACAGATCTTGGGACCAAAATTGATTATTCGTACGGTGGAGAAAGTAAAGAAGATCCAGGGACACCTACGAGCTGCACAAGACAGGCAGAAGCACTGGGCCAACATTCATCGCCGACCTCTAGAGTTCCAAGTGGGAGAGCATGTGTTCTTGAAGATCTCGCCTACTCGAGGTACTATTAGATTTGGAGGAAGAGGGAAGCTAAGTCCAAGGTACATTGGACCCTTCGACGTGCTAGATCGCGTCGGAGACGTTGCTTACAGGCTAGCTCTACCTCAGACCTTGGAGGGAGTACATGACGTCTTCCACGTATCTCAGCTGAGGAGGTACATTTCAGACCCGAGTCATGTGCTGGACTATTCAGAGATCACCATCGGGCCAAGCTTATCGTACCAGGAGGAGCCTGTAGAGATCTTGGACCGTAGCGAGAAAGTGTTGCGAGGCCAGACTATTCCCCTCGTTCGTATTGCATGGAGACATCATGCACCAGGTGAATCCACCTGGGAACGAGAAGAGGATATTCGACAGCGTTATCCCCATCTATTTCCAAACCAGGGTATGTCCAATATTTCAAACTCAATTTTCATTAAGCCTCATATGTCTTAATTAAACTTTCATACTCATTACATGGTTGTTTTATTTCGAGGACAAAATATTCTAAGGAGGGTAGATTGTAAACTTCCTCGACCAGATTTCAGTAATTTAGGATTAGATTAGACTAATTAGAATTATTGTAACTTTTTAAAAATTTATTTATTATATAATCTGTTGATTGTGCACCTGTTCATTACACAATTAATTAGGGCATTACACTAGCTGTTAACCCTAAACAAATTCCACATACCTGCCCTAGACTTGTTAGACTACTTTTCCTGTATTTTGTGCAACTTCCAGAAACCTTGTTTGGTGTTCCGTTTTAGTCGCACAAATATCGTTACAGATGTACGTATTTATTTCCTATTTAAATTTCTGCTCTTTACCCATCTCTGTACCCTAGAGATTTGAGGACCAGTAGGCACCTGTTTTGCCCAATGAAAAATACGATAATATTCTACTCTAATTATATTACAATTATCGTATTAACACCGTAGAAAAATTATGACCCTAACTGCCTCAAAATAATTAGTGAACACCATGCGCAGTATTTATTAAATAATAAAAACGAGAATTTGTATCACTCAGAAATCAGACCCTGCCTCTGCCTAGAGTCACCCCACACTGTCCAAAACATTTTCCCCAGCTATTTCCCCCATTTTTGTATAATTTAGTATTTCGGAGAATCAGTATTTAAAAACAGGTAAATTGCAAAATTTCGCAAAATACCAATTTCATGCTTTTATGCAAATTATGAAAAGTTAGGGATTTTTATACAAAATTGCATGTAAGGTGGCATAATCCTATTGGTTAGTGAATAGGTGTATGGGACCACCCAAAACACCCAGAAAAATCCTATAGAAATATCCAAAAAATTAAATTACCAATATAACCCTGAATTTCCACTTATTTACAGAAATGCCATTGCCCCTAACCCCTATATAAACCCTAAACCCTCCCATTCAAATCTCCACAGCTCTCCCCTCCGACCGCCGCCGGCCGCCCAACTCCGGCCAACCCTCCGCCCTGACCCCCTCTCCCCTCCGGCCAAGCCCCACCGCCTGCACCACCCTGCTCCGCCGGCCACAGCCCCCGCAACCCCATCTCCCAACACCACCACCCACAGCCACCACCACCCGAACCACTCCCTGCGCCGCCTCCGGCCACTGAGCACCGCCACCAACCCCACCTACCGACTCGCCCCGACCTCCTCTCTCCGACGACCACCCCCTCACCGCCCCACGACGCTTCCTCCGGCCGCCCTCACCTCCACAGTGCCCCGGCCGAATTCTTGACTGCACCACCACCCTCACCTCCGGCGGCCTCCAGCCTCCACCACCGCCGTCGTGGACCTCCGCCACCACCACCAACCTGACCGCCACTCCTCCCTCCGCCGTTCCCCCACCCTGCACCGCCGCCTACTCCACCGCAGCCGCCGCCGTAGCTCCCACAAGCTGCTGCTGCTGCTGCTAGCAGCTACTGCTGCTGTACCTGCTCCTCCGACCGCCTCCGGCCAGCTCCGCCGTCGTCCTCCCGTCGTCGACGACGTGTGGACCCCACCTGTCAGTAGGTATACCCCCTAAACCTAATATATATGTAATTATATATATATATACCTATATGTATATATATATGTATATATATATATATATGTATATACATATGTATATATATATGTATATTTATATATATATATGTATTATATTATATAATATATGTTATATACTGTTATTATACAGTATAATTATACTATATATATTATTATTATTTATTAAATATATGTATATATTTATATATATATCTATGAATACTATACATATATACTTATATTATGTATATATATATTTATATAACATATTATGTATATGTTATATATATATTATATAATTACTGTTATATTTATAGTATATATATATGTATATATATACTATGCACTTTCCTTTTTATTATTTATATGCACTTAGTTATATATATATGATTATATATATATAATTACTATCATAGTACTGGATATACAGTACATATGTATATATAATTCCTGCATTTATTATATATGTATATATATATATATATCTATATATATATATATTATCTATATGTATATATATATATTAATATTCAGCTCGATAATATAGCTTATATATATTATATATGTATATCTTAAATTATTGCACTGTCTTTCAATTCAATATATAAATATATATTTATATTATCTGTGCTGGATAATACAACCTACATATATATATTTACAATTCTCGCACTGTCCTTCAATTTATATATATATATATATATATATATATATATATATATATATATATATATATATTATCTATATTATGTACTATATAAGATATATTTACATTTCAAGCACTGTCAATTCATTTTATCTATATATATATATATATACATCAGTGGATACACCCTGATAATATTATATTATTATATATATATTGCAGTGGATATACCCTGCTACTATTATAATTGCTATATATATACCTGTATTTTTTTCTGTTCTGTATATGCTATATATACTGCTATATAAATTATATCTATATATATATATACATACTATATATATATCTATATTATATATGTGTATATAAGTATATATACATATACTTTATATTACAACCATGATATTCATGAACCCTATCTGTTTTAACAGAAACCACCTTCAGCACAGCCAGTGACCCCCTGTCACCAGCAACCTCAAACCTGACTGTGAGATCAGGTTATCAACACTATCAGGGAGTAGGCAAGTATACCTTGCCAAGTTAATGTTTAAATTCAATTATTGATATCTGCTTTATACTTGAAATTTTATATACTATGAGTACCTGAGACTGTCTCTGGTACAGTCAACTGATACGTTGACAATTAGTGTAAATAACTTAGTCTTACAGACTCACCAACACTGTGAGAGTATCCTGATATTCTCCTAGACCCTATCACGGGAACACGCAACATGGTTGCAATACATGTTGGGATGCGAGCTGTGTAGTTGATTAGCTACCAATGCGTGTGACCCGCATCACAGATTAGAATAATTCAGGAATAGTACGACTTGACATTTAGTTTCATTGGGATGAGAAAGATAACTAGTAGACGTATGGGACACCCCCTCCATAAAAGTTTTATACCTTCGTACCAGTGATGGTCGATTGCAGAGTACCCTTGAGTCAGGGGGCATACGACACATATACTAGCCAGTCACCACGATTGGTGAATTACGTCAGCGTATGTCTAGCCTACATATTCCCATGCGTACTACAAGATCTTTACTTGCATTTCACTTAGAATGGTTAGCACCCTGTATTTATTTTTTTTATTCAGTATTTACATACTTGGCATATCATTTTCTGTATCTTGTTATGTCCCACTGAGGACCTGGTTCCCTGCCAGATATAGACGAGGCTTTCTACCCCACTGTGTACGGTCCTGATCAGGAGGCCAGATGTGCTACCGAGGAGGAGCTTGAGGAGACACCCTCAGAGTATGCTTGACCCTAGAGGACTGCCACCTGGAGTTGGAGATGTTTTTCTCAGATAGACGCTGCTTAGTCTATCTGATTTTTCTGCGCTATTATCAGTTTTTGTAGTAGGCTTATATTCTCACCAGTTGGGTACTGTATCAGACTCAGTTATATATATATATATATTCAGCACTTGCTTTTCTGACATTTTATTATGGATGAGATAGATTTGACTGTGTTTTACATGTAGTATTTTAGGACAGCGTAGCACGTTCCTTTGGGTCCATTCAAAATGGATTAAGCCCTTAGTGACGTGTCAGCTGGCCAGTGACACGTGGTCTAGTTCCTGATATTTTGGGACTGGGACGTGGCAAGAGGTAAAAACACCACCATTTCAAATGCGCTTGAAGGCTCCTGGACCCAACCGGATGGAACGGATGTCATATTCTATAAGAAATATTGGATATCGTTCAAATTATATTTATCCACATTCCTATTCATGATATCTATTTTATAGATATGGTATTTAGCTACACTCAGGAGGTTTCTATTAGTGTCGGATACATATATTCTTGTCATCCATATTTATATTTCACGATATATTTTTTTAGTGTTGGATATGATACATCTACTTACTTGATATTATGCATATTTATTTGCGTGTCTAACGTTATTTTGTAAATTTTTTTTTTGGGTTACTTGAAGCAAGAGTAGTTATGGATGTATGCCAATGAATTGACGAAAGGATACGTAGACCTTTACTCGTCATTGACAGTAAGTCATGAAGATACGAAAGTCTTGATCGAAAGCTGTAAGCAGAAGACGGACATCCATAAAGAGTTGAAAATCACTAAGGAAGAAGTCAAGCTATTTTAGAAAAGGATTAAGATACTGGGGTCATAATGTATATCCCCCCTTCCTTTTTTTTTCTGATGTTGTATATATATAAACTATGCTAGAAAATGGATGTAAATCAAGCATGTGAAATGAAAGCTCTAACCTAGTTTGGTGATAACTTACAATTGAGCCAATGCTCCAACCTAAACACACAAACCTTCAACCTAGACTGCTCTGGCAGATTTCTTCTTGGGCGGGTACACGGCAGTACCAGTGTACTGACAGTGCACTACCTCGACCATAATTCCTTCCAGCTGCTTATGGCAAAGATTTTGACATAACAGTACACTGTCAATATTTTTCTAGTGTACTTCTGGTATTCTGTCACCCTCAATTTTGTCCATTCTTTCTACAAAAAATTACGTATAGAGCATAAAAATTTCATAAAATTATGTTTAGAAAAAATAAAGTTTCAAAAATTACAAAAAGAGCAACGAAACGTCCTTAAAAAGGACGTTTTTGAACAATTGTCCAAAAACATCCTTAGAAAGGACGTTTAGATGCAAATATATTATTAATTACCCCCCGAACGATTAACACATAATCCGCTTTAAATCATATTTTTAATTCTGAAATCATCTTTTTAATTCGTAAATACGTTATCTAATGAGACGGAAAGTAATTAATTAGCAAAAAATGCGCAAATACGTCCTTTTAAGGACGTTTTTGGACCTATGCTCAAAAACGTCCTTAAAAGGGACGTTTCTATGCTCTTCTCACAATTTGTGAAACTTATATGTTCTGTACGTAATTTTACAAACTTTTTATGTTTTATACGCAATTTTCTGTTCTTCCTAAGCAGTACACTGACATAACATTGCCACTGTGCTGGCAAATACTGTTATATCCATCTTTCATTCTTATAGGTTATGGATATCGAAAATATGTTCCCATATTACATCATAGTATACTGCAAATGTACTGTCATTACACTGCTCCTCTCTATAAAATTTTGCCAGTTTTTTTAACGACTACTTTCGATGACTATATTTATAGTTGTTACTATATAGGCAGCAGTATACCGACAATATAATGTTGCTACAATAACGATTCTATTTTGAGCATTCTACTTACTGTAGTACTTGAGGAATTGAATTTCCTCATTATTCTTACTTCTTGGAGCTTGAACTTGCAAATTTCCTACTCCTAACCTCTGTACATTCAAGACATTTCGTTTGCTATTATCTACTTGTGATTGAATTTTTCTATAGCTGTAATTGAGATCTTCTGTTGTTGTAAGAAGATCACCCTTCTGTATTGAAAGATGTTGTAATATGCAAGCCTTTGAATTAAAACTTGCATTGAAGTCGATGAGCCATTTGGATCAAAGCTCGTGTGTTTTAAGTTGGACGAGTCATTCAGATCAAAGCTCGCAAATGTAACTATTTTTATAATAATGGATTAAAGTTGAAATGAGTTTCAGAAGTAGAGTGCCTTATGAAGGATACCAAGATACATCAGGTGTTTACATCTTACTTGCTTTTTAGCAGTTATTTTTTAATTAATAATTAGCTTTTAATTGCACTTAATTTTTTTATAATTCTATTCATCCTCCCTCTAGGTTGCTTTAATCATCCCTATTGAACTAATTACAAGTGTTTTAGGACTTACGAAACTTGTTAATGCTTTATCCTTAATTGAGCTAGACTACCAATATGTGCTAACCGAAATAACTGACTGTCCAACCGACATATCTAGTCAATTAGAAGAATCGTTCGGATATTAAGGATATGTAGGTTTAATTCGGTTACGTAACTTACATAACCGAATTAGTTGGTTCGGTTGCCAAACCTGTAAATCAGTTAATTAACCGATCGTTGTACAACCCCACATCCAAAGAAAGCCTTTAAGATACGAGTTTTGGGTCAAACTAACAACCCTAGTGAAAGAGACGTCTAGAGCCATGAGGCTTTTGCTTATGCAAGATATGGTATAAAGTGGGTCAGTATACATCAGAATATGGCAGCTTACACTAACCAACACTAAAGATATTTTTTTTGTCTATGGATAAATTCACCCCGCTCTTCCTTAGGGGACATTTGGTTCAAGTTTTGGAGGATTGGAAATGAGTTTAGATTCTTTATCCTTTTTTGGTATGTCTAGAATTGGGAATTAGGGGGCATATGAGGGACTTCATATTCACATTGGTGTGGAAAAGTAATTCCCAAGGCCCCCCTTGGTAATAGTTTTGCTTTCCTAGGAATGTTGTTTGACTATTTTGTTTAGACAATAACACCCTCATTTTACTTTCAAAATTCTAACTTCTATTCCAAACATGTAAATTTAGGTAATAGAACCATAAAAGGGTATTTATGAAAAACTAAATAAATTTAGATTCATTTTTCATATTCCTAACCTAACCTAACATAACCAAACATGGGTATGAAAATGTTGAATTCCTTTTCCATAAAAAAGAAATAAAAAATAAATTCGTAGAAATACAAAATCTTCAATTCATCCAAACGATCCCTTAAAGTTGTCTCAGCTGTAGAATATACTATTATGGAGAGGCTATTTTTGAAACTCAAAAACTTTCATGAAGCACCGAACTCAACTAGCTCTTGTGGTCAGTGAGAAAAGATATAACCTTCCTGGCTAGGCGGAGGTTTCGGAATCAAACCGCGGGGGAGGTGTGGGGGCAGCGGGCCTAAAAGACATGCAACGCAGCGTACGTAAAGTTCCGTGTGTATCGTCGAGCATCTCAAAAAAAAAAAAAACTTTCATGAAGCAAATAACAAACCATGTTATTGTCCAAAAAAACATCCTTAAAACAAAACAACCATATAGGATCATAATTAATTGGTCACTTGAAGAATGCTTGGGGATGTGTTTGGTTGATGGTACACATATACAAGTGAAGTTTCTATATTTGTAAATTTTGTTATAAGAGAGAAGTTGTTTGTCTTTTATATTTTTAACATGAAAAGGAAAATACATGCACGTAACCATACATTAGAGTTGGTAGAAAATGGTACAACAACTATGGTATGAATTTTTTTCGAAAATTTTCATACAGAGAATCGAAAATATAACAAATTTCACTCAAAGCACAAAAGTTTTGAAATTTTCAAATAAAGTATCATAACGCCTATCCGAAGGACGTTTCACAAGCTCCAAATATTTTTTTCGTTTGGGACAGTCTCATTCTGTTACCTGAAAAAAAAATATAATAATAGAAAATGCCCATAGGAAGGACGTTTTCTCTAGAGAAAACGTCCTTCCAAAGGGCGTTTTTTTTTTGGCTCACTCTCTCTCTCACTCTCTGCGTTCTCTCTCACTCTCTGCACTCTCTCTCTCTCACTCACTCTCTGCTCTCCTCTCTCACTCACTCACTGTGCTCTCTCTCTCTCCCCCACTCACTCTCTGCTCTTTCTCTCTACCCCTCTCTCTTCCTCTCATCTCTATCTCTCTGCGCTCTCTCTCTCACCCACTCACTCTCTGCTCTCCCTCTCTCACTTACTCTCTGTGCTCTCTCTCTCTCTCTCTCTCAACCCTCTCTTACTCTCATCCCTCTCTCGCTCTCTCTAACAACTCTCTCTCTCTCTCTCTCAACTCCCTCTCTCCCTCTCTCAACCATCTCTCACTCTTATCCCTCTCTGTCACTCTCAACCCTCTCTCACTCTCCTCCCTTTCTGTCACTCTCATCCCTCTCTCCCTCTTTTTACTCTCTCTCCCTATCACTCTTTCCTCTGTCACTCTTTCTCTCTTTTTTTCTGTACGCTATCTACACTAAAGCTAATACATGCACACACACACACACACACTAGGTAACGTCTATCTGTACACTAGGTAACGTTCAATTTTGTAACATTAAATTTGTAACGTTTAAATTTAATTGGTTAGTATACTAGGTAATACTAGTCTATGTACAATAGGTAATATTCAATTTATAACGTTTATATTTTAACGGTTAAATTTAGCTTATATATATGACTCATGCGTGTTTTGTATATCTCATTTACTATTACTCTCTTTACTATATTTTTCTCATACAGGAAATAGCTTACAATTGGTGAATTCAGAAGGCAAATTCAAGTTAGAAGATACTTTCATCCATTATCCCCTACCATTTTCGCCTAAGCTATTTCCTGACATACCTCTGTAAGTCTCAATTCAGACGAAAGTTTGTGACTATGGATCAAAATTTAGTAATAATTTGCTACCATGGAGGTATACTAGATAGATTATTTTACCATGGGGGTAATACTCATCTTATAACCACTTATCAAAATATCACATTAGCTAGTTTGCGTAGTATTATTTGTGATAATTTTTTTATAAGTTATGAATTTACAATAAGGTAATTTTATGAAGATGCGTTGATAATAGTAGATTGTGAAGAAATATAGAGTTTTATTGTTCAAAGTAATTTAGTTTCATCTTGTATTAAAATTTATATTATTCCATCACTAGCAAATATCGACACAACTATCATTTCAAGTAGTCAACATTTTTGTGATAACCAAGATTTCAATGTTGGTCCTAGTTGTATAAATCATACTAAAATTAACTCTGATACTGAAAACAATGATGTCGACGATGAAAACAGTGATAATTTGGTTAAAAATTTAGATTATTATTTAGATGATAATAATGTTAATGTAGCTGGTTACATTTCCGTATTAATTATTGTTAGATAATTTGATTCTCCTCAGAATTTTGAAATTTTATTTGCGACCTAGCAATTAATTTAAATTTAGTTGTTCATCTAAACATAACAATCATTAAAGAATAGTTTATACCTGTGATTCTCCAAACTGTTGTTGGAGAGTATACGCTAAAACTAATGGTGATGGTAGTACATTTAAAATTCATACATTTGAAGGTAGACATTGATGTTTAGGTAAATTTACAAGAGGACATCATCCACTAGCCACCACTGCATGGGTAAGAAATAAAATAATTGATAAAATTAGAGATAACAACTCGTATAGTCCGGCACACATTGTACATGATATACTTAGAGAACATCAGATACATATTATATATTCCAAAGCTTGGAGAGCTAGGGAACTTGCATTATCTGATATTAACAACAGTTGTAACGCCCCGCTCCAAACGGTTACTTATGGAACACTTTCTACTTTGACTCGGTTGATAATCGAGTCTCGGGGAAACCTTACCGCCAAATCAACACGGACGAAATACAATAAAATCTTCCAAATGATGGAATGACTTCTATTGAAATAAGTCCAAGAGTTTTCGTTTGTTGCTTTGCTTCTTGCTTCTTGGTTTTGTGTTGCTTTGTGTTTTGTCTTGCTTTCGATGACTTGGTTTTCATGATTTTACTTTTCTCGCTTTCGTGTTCTTTTCGAAACGTAAGAGAAAGAGATCGAAGTATGCTAACCAAGTATTGTTGCAATTTTAGGACGCATAACCAAAGAGTGAACGTTGCATAAGGCTTCCCCATCCTCTCGTTCGATTTAATCGCTGAGTGGCTTAGACCCTTCGATGAATCCTTCAGTTCACACGCCTTAATAAAAATGATCTATAGTCTGCATAAGTTACTTGTTCCTATACAATGTTGCCTCACTAAATGAAACAAGCTAAAAGAGATGAACTGCATGTTGATTTTATATATATATAATTGTTGCTAATGCTTGTTCAAACAGATGTATATATGTTCCTTACTCATATGCTGCATAGAGATGTTTATAAGAACCTCACATAGGTTACTAAAGAATAAAAGTAAAGATAGATGGAGATATTCCCTTATAGTCTAAACCTGCTGCATAGTAAGAGTTCCCTTACGAACGGTTCCCGGGACACTGGGGATCGTTCGCCCTGGGGGGATTAGAGGAACAACCTAAAACAAAGAAGCCCTCGCGATCAGGGGGGTGTTCACGTCTATAGAGAATGGATTTTTCCATGGACCATCATATAGTTAGGTCGCATGATAAGTCATCTCTTATATGCACAATTGACACTTGATGCCAACACAGATGCATGAGTTTATTCATATATGCAAATTATTGCTAACTTGTGTGTCTGCTGCAGGGATAGCCGCTCGGCCGTGGGTAAGAATTATCATATGCATATGCTATCTATCGTCTATGTTTCCTTACATGAATTGTTAAAAAGAAACTAGACAACTAGAAAGTCACCTAATAATGCTAGCTTCACTTGCTTACTTAGTGTGGATTTTCTAGGTGAGTTTGGCCACGGTCACTCACCAATACATGTGCTAGTACTGACCCATGTTTGTGGGCAAATATCCAGGTACTGGATGCAAAAGCTTGGCGAGCATTCTGAATCATTGTTTGTGCAACCTTCCGAGGGACTGTGCTCGTGCTGCTTCTTTAGCTTTTCTCTCCAGTGGGCATCTCCTCTTCTGCTAGATATTTTGTTATTTTGGTCCTACTAAAAGGATGTAATGTGTGGGCGTTGTGGCTAATTTTGGGAATGTAAAAAGAGTTGTAAGCCTTCTAAGAAATATTTTATAACTCAGTCAAGCAAGCACTTTGTAATCCAAATCTTCAAGTATTTAATAAAAGAAAGTATTTTGTGTTCCTATCAAATGTGTTCAACTTTGGTTCTCTGTATTTACATTTTGTGCCAATATATGTATATTTTTGTCTGATTTGTGTCTTGTGCATGTACTTTGCCTGGTGTAAGCGCAACTTAGGCTTGCACGGCATCGCGCCCAAGCGAGGACGCTCGATTTCGTAGGGACCAAGCGAGGACAATCGTCCCTTACGGGACCGGGGCACGACAACAGTTACGTTGATGCATATGGTAGTCTTGAGAAATATTGTTTTACAATTATGGAAACAAATTCCGGTAGCAATTTTTTTAAAAAACAGTAGAAAATAATATCTTTCAAAGAATATTTATTTGTTTCAAGGTTTGTATGGATGGTTTCTTTAGTGGTTGTTTACCTGTTATTAGTATTGATGCTACTTTTCTTACATCTAGATTCCAAGGTAATTTATTTGTTGCTTGTGCTCACGATCCAAACTATCAACTATATCATATTGCTTATTGTGTTGCTGAGAATGAAAAAACTAAGTCGTGGACATGATTTTTAAACTGTTTGAAAATGTCTTTCGAAACTTATTTTGAATGGTGGGATAGTATTTCATTTATATCTGATAAGCATAAATGATTAATTCGTGGAATGCGAACAATTTTTTCAAACTCTTCGTACTTTTTTTGTAATCAACATTTTAAACAAAATTTAAAAAATTAGTGTCCTCGTACACCGATATATCTACAATGGTTAGACAAACTTGCCCGGTCTTATAATGAGGTTGATGCGAATGATTGGTTCAAAATAATAAAATTTGCTGATGTAAATATTTTCAATTGGATTGTAGGGTCAAACGATGAAAATCGTAATTTTTCTCACTGGATAACAGTTTATGCACCATGCCCACGATTAGATATTAATACTTCGAAAATTGCTGAATATTTTAATAATTGGATTAAAAGTTTGCGTGGCAAACCAATATCAATATTGCTTGATGGTATTAAAGCAAAAAATAATAACACTTCACGACAAGCATCGAACAAATGCTAAAAAGATGGAAACCGAGTTTTGTCCAAGGATGATGAACACTATGGCACGTATTAGGCGAGAGTCACACCATTTTCAGTTATTGTGTTTTAATAACAATAAATTTAAAATATGGGATCATGAAACAAGTAAATGTTATGTGGTTGAACTAGACCGTAAATATTGTACATGTGGTCGGTGGCAACATACTCTACTACCATGTGAACACGCTTGCTTTACATATCATTCTTCTAACGTACCAGTTGAAAGTTATTATCCTGTTGAATTTTCTATTGCAACACTTAGAGCTGTATACATGCCATGTATGGAACCGATTCCAGTCCCCTATACTCGTCAAAGTGAACCGATAAGAGGTCAAATTGGAGTACCATTTCTTGGGCATAGAGCTGGCAGACCAAAGAAAAATCATATAATGACAAGAGAACCATCAACAAGAGATCTTCGTTGCAGTAATTATGGCAGGCTGGGACACAATAAAAGGAGTTGTAGAAACCAACCGAGGCAGTGATTATTATGATTGTATCTTTTTAGAGTAATTATGATTCTGATTTTACGTTGTTATAATGTTGTAATTAAAGTTGCTGAACTTTCGAATAAAATAAACATCATATTACTGAAATTTAAAGACCAACAAAATATTGTAATACATTTATTTATGGAGACCAATAAAATTACTATCCTCCTCTGCCATCCATTCTATAATCTCTACGATCTACTCGCCTAAGACCTAGCATATCTCTCCTTTTCTCTGTACCCTCCGGTGGTGGAAAATATAAATGGGAGTCTGGATCAAGGCTGGCTGAGCCAAACAACGAAGTTCCAGTCTCCTGCAGGTAATAATTCCAATTCCAGTCATGAGAAGCAGCTTGTGGCGTGGCATCGTAACTCTTGTATGTGCCCTCGTTGCTCTAGGATGTTCTTTCATAACTCTGGGATGTGTCATTGTCATGCTGTGGCCTGCCCTCGTAAGGTTGTGACATGCTACCGTAAGGCTGGGTATATCCCTCGTAATGTTGTGGCATGCCAACGTAAGGCTGTGACGTGCCAGCGTAAGGCTGCGAATATCTCTCATAATGCTGTGGCATGCCAACATAAGGCTGTGACATATCAGCGTAAGGCTGCGAAGTGCCCTCGTAATTGTCACGCCCCGGTCCCGCAGGGGTCCGTTCGTCCTCGCTTGGTCCCTACGAAACCGATCGTCCTCGTACGGGCGTGATACCGTGCAAGCCTAAAGTGCGCTTGCACAAGGCCAAAGCTTTAAACAAGGGCAAGTATGCTATTTAAGACAGAAGCAATGACACATATATATTACAGAAAAGTAAAGAACATAATGGCATATGAAAATAAGCTCTTTATTGATAATCGAAAGTGTTACAAGCGGCACATGGCCGAGGTTACAGATTGCTCAAGCACTCTTTCTCTCGATTACAATGACACAGTTTCATACATTATGTCCCTCTATACAAAAGCAACTCAAAGCAATCTCGATACGGCTCAAGGCATCGACTCCAGATTTCTGGTTCCTTGGGATAAGGTACGGCTATCGCTTCCTCGGACGATCAAGCACCTGAAACCAAGCAAACTGTTGGTGGGTCAGCACTTTTATAAGTACTGGTGAGTATAGAACAACTAAACAGAAGCTATACCCCCTGAAACCCACACTAAGTAATCATGTGATAAAATATTACATTACTAGTGATCTTGCTAGTTTTTACCTAAGTTCATTTCATGCAGCTCAGGATTATAGTCAGATTACATCTTTTGGAAAACACAGCTTTGAAACCAGTTTTGCATATTCAATACACACAAGCAAGCTATAGAGGTAATGTTCTATCGTGCAGTGCACATCACGTATTGTGAGCCATATTCGATACTCTTAGGAACAAGGTTCTCTAGTGGACTGCTCATCTTATATCAAGACAAGTATTTCAAGTGGACTATTCAACTCGATGCAATAGGGCAGCAACATACTCAATATAAAACAGATAGATCATATTTAGCATAATTTATAAGGAACATAAGAAAATACAAGTGATCACTTATTAAGTGATCCTTACCCATAGCCGAACGGTTATCCCTACAACAGACATACAAGTTAGCAACAATTTGCATAAACATATATGTATAAGGTTTCTCCTTCCATGTTCGTCTCTGCATCAAATAGTTAGGTATACAAGAAGGCTAGCCTAGCATGCGCCCTAACTACATGATGGCCCCCTCCACGGGATTAGCAGTTAGGACGTACAAGCCCATCTCACTAATAGACGGGTCTACCCTCCCGTAAGTAAGGTTTTTAAGCCTCGGGGTATCTAGATCTCTCCTAGGCCGAACAATCCCAGTGCCCCAGAAAACGCTCGAGAGATGACCTTGTGCACAAGTTGTCCTGACCAAATGCATGAATGCAAGATCCTATCAGATAAATATGCTATCATGCAACAGATGAACAATGAACAAGCAAGCAAGCACATCAATCAAGCGATAGGGTCGGAGCTCTCAATACTCTTGCCTAATAGACACACCCTCCTGTAAGTAAGGACTTCAAGCCTTAGGGCGGACTATTAGTCTAGATGCACAAGTTTAAGCCATTCACCAAGTTCTATCTCTTTACAAGCAAACAAAAAAACATGTTCAAGCAAAGCTAACTCTTTAAACAAGTAACAAGCAAGAACAATTCTATAATTCTAGAATACAATTCTATCTCTTTGGACAAGCATTCAAGTATTCCAGTTTAGCATACGATATCAAGAATAAGTGCAATTAATCTTTTACTCTTTGTTATTAGTATGACGGCGGTTCGTTCGATAGCGGTGTTCGTGTAACTAAGCATGCAATATTTCTATCTCTAGCTATCATGGCAATGGTTCCATCTCTTAGACAAGCACACAAGTTCTCTTATTTAGGCTAGCAGATTCGTTTCAATAACAAGCTATACGAGTTCACTTATTAGCATGCAGAGTCAAGTTCTATCATTCTTCTTATGAAACCATCTTCTTAGAACAAGCATTCAAAAACTCAGATTCATTATTAAGGCATACAAGAATCAGAGAATGCAGTTCTGCCCACTCACATTTGATCAATCGTCTGGTGGTTCGGTCGGAAACTCTCCTATAAGACTTTCGCTCGAGCAAGCAAAGCGATATCATTTATACATAATGCCTACGCGGATCGGGGCACTACATACTTACCCACCAAGAAAGAGTTTCGTCCTCGAAACTCAAGGAGAAACTCTTGATATTACGAGCAGCGATAGTCCTCATCCCTCACCATCCTCAATCAAAACTCTAGCAATCCAGAACTCAATAAAACTCTAGCCACCAGAAATCACAAATCACATCTCAAGTAAATAAAACAAATCCAGAAAACTTTTGCCGGCAACTTTGAGAATATTTATGGACTCATTGTATGGAACGTTCATTGCATCACACATCGGGCACATCTCAGAGTCGAAGACAACAAAATGGGCAAAGAATCGAGTCACTCTGATACCATTATGTCACGCCCCGGTCTCGTAGGGGTCCGTTCGCCCTCGCTTGGTCCCTACAAAACCGATCGTCCTCGCACGGGTGTGATACCGTGCAAGCCTAAAGTGCACTTGCACAAGGCCAAAGCTTTGAACAAGGGGCAAGTAAGCTATTCAAGCGACACATATATATTTCAGAAAAGTAAAGAACACAATGGCATATGAAAATAAGCTCTTCATTGATAATCGAAAGTGTTACAAGCGGCGCATGGCCGAGGTTACAGATCACTCAAGCACTCTTTCTCTCGATTACAATGACACCGTTCCATACATTATGTCCCTCTATACAAAAGCATCTCAAAGCAATCTCGATACGGCTCAAGGCATTGACTCCAGATTTTCGGTTCCTTGGGATAAGGCACGGCTATCGCTTCCTCAGACGATCAAGCACCTGAAACCAAGAAAACTATTGGTGGGTCAACACTTTTATAAGTACTGGTGAGTATAAAACAACTGAATAGAAGCTACACCCCCTGAAACCCACACTAAGTAATCATGCGGCAAAACATTGCTAGTAATCTTGCTAGTTTTTACCTAAGTTTATTTCATGCAGCTCATGATTATAGTCAGATTATATCTTTTTGAAAACACATCTTTGAAACTAGTTTTGCATATTCAATACACACAAGCAAGCTATAAAGGCAATGTTCTATCGTGCAGTGCGCAACATGTATTGTGAACCATATTCGATACTCTTAGGAACAAGGTTCTCTAGTGGACTGTTCATCTCATATCAAGACAAGTATTTCAAGTGGACTATTCAACTTGATGCAATAGGGCAGCAACATACTCAATGTAAAACAGATGGATCACATTTAGCATAATTTATAAGGGACATAAGAAAATACAAGTGATCACTTATTAAGTGATCCTTACCCATAGCCGAACGGTTATCCCTGCAGCAGACATACAAGTTAGCAACAATTTGCATAAACATATATGTATAAGATTTCTCCTTCCCTGTCCGTCTCTGCATCAAACAGTTAGGTATACAAGAAGGCTAGCCTAGCATGCGCCCTAACTACATGATGGTCCCCTCCACGGGATTAGCAGTTGGGACTTACAAGCCCATCTCACTAATAGACGGGTCTACCCTCCCGTAAGTAAGGTTTTTAAGCCTCAGGGTATCTAGATCTCTCCTAGGCCGAACGATCCTAGTGTCCCAAGAAACGCTCGAGAGATGACCTTGTGCACAAGTTGTCTTGACCAAATGCATGAATGTAAGCTCCTATCAGATAAATATGTTATTATGCAACTGATGAACAATGAACAAGCAAACAAGCAAGCACATCAATCAAGCGATAGGGCCAGAGCTCTCAATACTCTTGTCTAATAGCCCTGCCCTCCCGTAAGTAAGGACTTCAAGCCCCAGGGCGGACTATTAGTCTAGATGCACAAGTTCAAGCCATTCACCAAGTTCTATCTCTTTACAAGCAAACAAAGAAACATGTTCAAGCAAAGCTTACTCTTTAAACAAGTAACAAGCAAGAACAATTCTATAATTCTAGCATGCAATTCTATCTCTTTGGACAAGCATTCAAGTATTCCAGTTTAGCATACGATATCAAGAATAAGTGCAAGCAATATTTTACTCTTTGTTATTATCATGACAGCGGTTCGTTCGATAGCGGTGTCCGTGTAACTAAGCATGCAATATTTCTATCTCTAGCTATCATGGCAATGGTTTCATCTCTTACACAAGCACACAAGTTCTCTTATTTAGGCCAACAGATTCGTTTCAATGACAAGCTATACGAGTTCACTTATTAGCATGCAGAGTCAAGTTCTATCATTCTTCTTATGAAATCATCTTCTTAGAAAAGCATTCAAAAACTCAGATTCATTATTAAGGCATACAAGAATCAGAGAATGCAGTTCCGCCCACTCATATTTGATCAATCGTCTTGTGGTTCGGTCGAAAACTCTCCTAGAAGACTTTCTCTCAAGAAAGCAAAGCGATATCACTTATACATAGTGCCTAATCGGAGCGGGGCACTACAGTAATGTTGTGGCATGCCCTCGTAAGCTTGGGATGTTCCCTCACCAACCTGTCGGGGACATGCCTCTTCATTGCTCGAACTAGCTCCTCGATCACGTGTCCTACAAGGACGTGCCTGCCTCTGTTTCACGAAGCCTATAGGATGACTGTCTGGTATATCGAGTAGAGTAAAACAGGGACTCAGTGGTGTGCGTAGATATTGTACAGTCGTCCCTAAAATCCCTAAAGGGGGACTCAGCTATATCAGCCAGTGTCTCCGCCTGAATATTTAAATCCACACTCAATGAATATAAAAGTAACATATATAAAGATGATAGTTTATGTAAAAAAGAACACATACCACTAGAGCATCGCGTTCCCTCCTGTCACGCAAGCTCATATCGTCTAAAGCTCGTGGCTGGAACCGAGGTTCTTCAAATTTATAGATCATATTTTGTACTAGCGGGCATCCATACCAACGCAGGAAATCGGAACTACCCTCCACTGTAAAATATTAACACAAAAGGATATATAAGATCTAATATCGTATAATTTATTTGTAATACCCCTTAACTTATAATCTGTCGTCGATGTCATCAATTCGGACATGTGTTCCATGCCATGCGTGGTAAATCTGGAATGCCAACTGTAAACCCCCTCACCCAAATTAGGGCTATTTGGCTCAGATAGTGAAATTAGGGCTAGTTTGAACCAATTTGAATTAGAACACGACATTATTTAATTATGCATTAAATCGCGTAGCGCACATTACCGTTGCTACAATAATTGGAGACACAATCTTGCCCGTCCTATGCATCTCAAATTTTATTAATATTCTACACTGCCCCTCTACGCCCTGACAATTGTGTCCCGCCTGATTTAATCCCATGTACTCCTAATTAATTCTAGAACATCGTGCGCATTTCGATTTAATTAATTAAATTCAATTTTTGCCTTTGTGTAATTTTCTAATTATTGGGGGGCTTTTATGCAAAAATGCCTTTTAGTGTCCCCACCATTGGATAATTCATGAAGAAACTCAATTTTCCCTTCACGTAGATTTTTTTGTAATTTTTAGCATGTACAACGCGCGCACATCGTCCCGTATATTAAATCTATCCCTTGCATTTAATTAATGCAATTTGTAGGCATCCCAAACATCCCCATGAGAGCCGAAGTCCAAGGCCCATCACAATGAGATATTGACCAAAGTCAAACTCACCTAGGTCAAACCCTAAAATCCACATGTGTATAAATATAATTTTTCTTCCCTTTTCCCTTTTCTAAATCACCCTAAAAACCAAAACCTAGAAAACTATTTCAGCCGAATTCACCCCCTTCCTTTCCCTGTTCACTGTCTCCTTCCTCCCACAGCCGGGCTCCGGTCCCCCGACCATTCTGTGGTGAGCCACCCTACCGGAGCCACCTCGCCGAGCAATTCCCCCGCAGCACGACATCTCCCCGTCGACCTGCACGAACGACTGACCCGCCGTCAACTCGACACCTCGACTCAACCTCGCCGGACCTCCCTGACCGGAGCCTTGACCCGCTGCTGGACTTCCGCAACGCCGAGTAACTTCACCTCGACGATTGTCGTCGCCTGAACGATGTCCCAACCTCCCTTCTCCACCCTCTTCCTCCTGTGCACCACCTCACCCGGCTCGACTCCTCCGTCGGAGCCCAGAGCAGTCTTATCACCACCACTTCTCCTCTTCTTCCCTCTCCCTGAACTCCTCCGTGAGCCGCTGTCCTCGACCCGCTGTCCGTGCTCCCTCTTCTCCGACTCCTTCCTCCCGCCGGATTCCCTCGACCCGCCGGATTCTCCCATCAAAAACCACCCCGCTCCTCCTTCGTATCCCCTCTTCCCTGTCCTCTCCGTCTCGACCACCTAGGCTCGGCCAAGAGCATCCCCAAGACTTCAGCAGGCCGCCATCACCACCATTATACCATCATCATCTCCATCCTCCTCCTCGACGCCTCCCCGCGCTGCTCCTCGGCCACAGCCCCACCCTGGCCGGACTTCCCCCTCGCTGGCCGGAGATTCAGTAGGCCATCCCAGTACCAGCATCATTATCACCCTATTTACATCATCATCCTCATTAAATACCAACCCTAATCACTTGATCAACACCAACATCTTCATCATCATATACATCGTCATCTTCTCTATGAACTCGACCATCATCACCACCTCCATTGCCTTCAACATCATCATCACCCTCGTCGTCCTTCTCGTCATCGTTGTATCATCATCATCACCACCATCATCGTAGTCAGCCGTCATCATCACCTCCTTATCATCGTCTTCGTTATTACCATCATCCCCACCCTCTTGGAACATCAACATTAGCATCATCCCTATCATCCTCAACAGTGTCCTCACCATTATCTCGGACCGTCAGCATCATCTTTCATTTTCAACACATAAACCCTAACTATTGCCTCGTCATCTTCATTAGCACCATCATCCTCGCCGTCACCATCATATACATCACCATCTTCGTCATCAATATCCTCATCACCATAAACCTAATTAACCACCATCATCCTCATCGCAGCATTGTCATCTCATCGTCGCCACCTCTCTTCATTGACGTCCAGCCAATCCCGTGCACGTACACCGAGGTTCGAATCTGCCCCACCTTCTTATTTCGTATGTGTGCTTGAGTATATGTTATTAGGACATTAGTATTTCTGTACTACAGTAGCAGGTAGTAGACCTTGAGTCGGTAAACCCAACTCGCGTTCGTACACGTATACGTACGCAGACATTATTTAATCTGGTATAAATATATTTGGTTAGTCATTAGCATATTATTAGTTGGTATATATATATATTTATGCACATATTTACTATAAGTATTCAAATAGTTATGTAAATAAATTGCTGGTTATATTATTATATAATTGTATGAAAATCTAATTAAGTAAATACTAATTTATAATTATAACTATATATATTTGGACTGTACGACCCTAGGACACCGTGGACTATCCCGTATTTACCCATGACCCTGTTGACCCTAAGAACAATGTTGGTGTCTGCCTTGCGTACACCGAAGTACTGGCGAGGCCGTGTTAGTTGACTGACTTATTGTGTACAGTACTTAAAGACCCGATACCTGCGTAATTCAACGCGTAATTGACCGTGTTAGATGACTAGTGCCACTCCTAGTGTACCCCGAGTCCAGTATAAATATTGTTGTGTACTAGTGTAATGACTAATAATTTATTTGCATTATATTATATGTACATAGGATGTTGGATTTATTCTGCACGACTTTTGGAGCAGGTTATTGGTACAATGCAGCTTCATTGCCAGGCAAGTATACCTTGCCATTGTACTGTTATTCTTATTCCATATGTTGCACGCATCTTTATTTTCTGTCTTTAGTTCATATATTTTAATTGTTATAAAATGAGCGCGACGGTGATGTCGCGATATATTTTTATTTATGTATTGTATTGACCTTGTTCATGAGACTACCCTATTATCATGTAGCACTATTAGGTTCATTGGCCGTGACACAGTTGTTACACGAGTGTGAGTCTCATATAGATCGCGGACTGCGTGACAGGTCTGGCCTCATGTACGTATGGACCGTGCGTTAGGAATAACTGCTGTTAGAAACTTTACATGCTAGTAGACTTGGCAGTTATTAGAGGTGTTATCGTGTCATGGATGTGACATGCTTAGAGCATGGGGTGGGGAGAACAACAAGTACCGCATTTGAGCTCCTTTGCACTTTTTCCTGTGCATCCGGATTCTCCACTGGAGATACGGGCGGTGATGACCCATATATATATATTATGTAGATTGGCGGGCCTCCACCGTTCAAAAGACGACGTGCCTTTGGGCCCCTGGATCTTCAAAAGAGAACCATGCCAAATCCCAGTTTTCAGCTAGATAGCTCACTTGTGGGGAAAGTTGTTCTTAACTGCATTCACTTTAGACGGTTATGAGACCCCATTGGATATTTATTTCAGTACTTTATTGGCATGTGTTTAAGTATCTTGTTATGTCCCTCTGAGGACCTGGTCCGCTGCCAGGTGTACCTGTTCTTGAGTATTTGCAGGAGCACAGATTTGGATGGTTGTGTATGCTTCATGGATGTCTTCTCTTCGGGCCGTGATCGATAGCTGGTATACTTATATTTTGGTTGATTGTGTTGCACTTATTTTTTTTATTTGCTCTTATATTCGAGTTGGTAGTGGATTTGTTTCCATCCAACTATCATCCTTAGATACTTCTTATTGAGATCTAGTTTCATAGATACTGGTTATTTATTTCTATATAATCTTGGTGGATGAGATTTAGATCATACCCTGTGACTTGTATTATATTTTATACCACTTGTGGATTTGATATTTATATTACAGCGTACGTGTGGATTTGGTTTCCATATATTGGAGTTGCCATATCCATGCGGCTGGCATGCTTACGTGTCCTAGTCCTACGTATTTTTGGGACTGGGGCGTGACATATTTTTGTGGTGGCCCATGCAGGTCGAGAGCATATTGTCTCGGTTATGTTACTGTACCGAACAAGCCTGCACCTAGGACTAGAGTATAGGGTCTCATCCACAATTGACTATGATTTATCTTCCTCCTCTCTGTTCTATTCGAACAATTGTATCCTGCTTGATTCCTGTACTTCCCTTACAAGTTTCTTGAGTATATATAGCCTTCTGCTAGAATATAGGAACCCCTGTTATTAGGCTGATAATTAGAGTAGCACACCTATTAAGAATACAACGAGAATATAGACACACCACTAAGTTTAGAATATCTAGTGAACCCTAGAATTTCTTATCTTTAGATTGGTATACCGTTACCCCTTGATGTATTAAGAAGACTTGAGAGTAGTATAGACACTACTAGAGATAGTTAGAAGTTTACCATAATGTTTGACCCTAGTATTGAGGAACCAATGGAGAACCAATATTGAACATTAGGACTGAACCTAACCTTCATAATTGGATAGTATTGAAGAACTATAAAACTTATGTCATTGTCTTGTTATTAGTAGACAGCACCCTAGGAAGCCGAGAGGAATGTAATCAACTTTTCCTTGATCATACCTCAAACACAGAGACTAGCACCCCACTCCCTTTAGGAAACCATGATGCTATCTAGAGCCCTCTATTTTAATTTCCTATATTGCTCCTCTGCGACCATAGCGCTCGCTAGGGTACGACGACTGATTACTTTTCTTCTCTTCATTTTTCAACTCGTGCCACTTGTCACCTCTGATCATAGACCAAATGATTATACTCTACGATAGGATATATAGTTTGCTATAATTATAATTGTGATCTTGAATTTTGAATTGTGTGCCTTGTAGTTAGAACCTGATAGTTGAGTTGTTCAAATTAGATTGTGATGATTACCACTATTTGTAGATCACGAAATTTGTACCCTCACCTCGATACAAGTTATATTCCCTTCCCTTGAGACTAGTAACCTTTCTATTCTTGCTATTGACACTTGTTCTATAAGCACTATGACTAAGGCTTAAGACGACCATGACCTATGTAATATAGGAAGATACCCTAATAAGTACCAAGACCCTTACTCGTAAACCTTAGCAAGAGCCTCTACTGTATCCTTAAGACAGTACAATATTAGGAAATTCTTTTAAGTTGGGTAGTATGCCTCATAGCATAGTATCACATAGTCCTATTGACCCATTGATGTAATATAATGGAATGACATCGACTTTAGACTTGCATAAGAAGATAACATTTAGACTATAGGAATGGAAGGTCCTATCCCTAGTTGGTCGACTAACGACTTAGACAAGGAGGTTGTATGATAACTGTGGAGATTGTAGAGTCTTTTATTATTATTGCTTATGTTGTTTTTGTTTTTGTGAACATGAATTATTTGTAACTTCTCCCATAATAATCCAGCGTTATATTTTCTGTGCTACCTTGAATTATGTTGCTATTATAGACTAGTTTTTGCAAGCTTAATCTTATATCGAGCTTGTTCATGACATATGTGTTATTGGGGCCTGATCAACCACACTAATACAAAATTGTCTAATCAGGATCAGTGTATTATGGTCTAGCTAGACATAGTGCGCTTGATTCGCCCTTCGCAATACTATTTTACGTGGATTGAGATGTATAATTGACCAATAGACAAATATACTTACCCTCTAGATACGACAAAGTATATCATCTCAAGTACATAACTACACCGATGTGAGCATGCGAATAAGAAATTACTAAATAGTGTTTTAATCCACAACTGCCTTGACAATTCCCTTCTGAATTCTCTAATCGCCTTGAATCCCATACTTGTATTCTATTACCCCTCCTTGAACTCTTTACCATTGTTTTCCTTCTTCCCTTGTTTCGGAAAGACGAAACCTCGTGCTTGAAAATAAGTGATATACTGATAGTGCTAGGTATACCCCATAGGCTAATCATATGACTTGGTGACCCTCTGTTATAAATGATTAAGGGCATATCATAGATGATATGTTTGGTGTTAAAAACTTCAAGGTTCAATAACATGATTAAATAATTTAGGGCATAGCTTTCTTAGATGTATAGCCTTAGATGATAGATGGGTAAATTCTAAGTTGGGAAGAAACTGCAATGTTAACTTAAGGAGAATTCTTTAGAGTATAACCAATAAAGATTTGATAGAGAGAACCCTACCCTATTTTAATTTCGAGGACGGAATTATTTTAAGTTGGGTAAATTGTAAACCCCCTCACCCAAATTAGGGCTACTTGGCTCAGATAGTGAAATTAGGGCTAGTTTGAACCAATTTGAATTGGAACACGGCATTATTTAATTATGCATTAAATCGCGTAGCGCATATTACCGTTGCTACAATAATTGGAGACACAATCTTGCCCGTCCTGTGCATCTCAAATTTTATTAATATTCTACACTGCCCCCTCTACGCCCAGACAATTGTGTCCCACCTGATTTAATCCCATGTACTCCTAATTAATTCTAGAACATCGTGCGCGTTTCGATTTAACTAATTAAATTCAATTTTTGCCTTTGTACAATTTTCTAATTGTTGGGGGGCTTTTATGCAAAAATACCTTTTAGTGTCCCCACCATTGGACAATTCATGAAGAAACTCAATTTTCCCTTCACGTAGATTTTTCCGTAATTTTTAGCGTGTACAACGCGCGCACATCGTCCCGTATATTAAATCTATCCCTTGCATTTAATTAATGCAATTTGTAGGCATCCCAAACATCCCCATGAGAGCCGAAGCCCAAGGCCCATCACAATGAGATATTGACCAAAGTCAAACTCACCTAGGTCAAACCCTAAAATCCACATGTGTATAAATATAATTTTTCTTCCCTTTTCCCTTTTCTAAATCACCCTAAAAACCAATACCTAGAAAACTATTTCAGCTGAATTCACCCCCTTCCTTTCCCTGTTCACTGTCTCTTTACTCCCACAGCCGGGCTCCGGTCCCCCGACCATTCTGTGGTGAGCCACCCTACCGGAGCTACCTCGCCGAGCAATTCCACCGCAGCACGACATCTCCCCGTCGACCTGCACGAACGACTGACCCGCCGTCAACTCGATACCTCGACTCAACCTCGCCGGACCTCCCTGACCGGAGCCTTGACCCGCTGCTGGACTTCCGCAGCGCCGAGTAACTTTACCTCGACGATTGCCGTCGCCTGAACGACGTCCCGACCTCCCTTCTCCACCCTCTTCCTCCTGTGCACCACCTCACCCGGCTCGACTCCTTCGCCGGAGCCCAGAGCAGTCTCATCACCACCACTTCTCCTCTTCTTCCCTCTCCCTGAACTCCTCCGCGAGCCGCTGTCCTCGACCCGCTGTCCGTGCTCCCTCTTCTCTGACTCCTTCCTCCCGCCGGATTCCCTCGACCCGCCGGATTCTTCCATCAAAAACCACCCCGCTCCTCCTTCGTATCTCCTCTTCCCTGTCCTCTCCGTCTTGACCACCTGGGCTCGCCGAGAGCATCCCCAAGACTTCAGCAGGCCGCCATCACCACCATTATACCATCATCATCTCCATCCTCCTCCTCGACGCCTCCCCGTGCTGCTCCTCGGCCACAGCCCCACCCTGGCCGGACTTCCCCCTCGCTGGCCGGAGATTCAGTAGGCCATCCCAGTATCAGCATCATTATCACCCTATTTACATCATCATCCTGATTAAATACCAACCCTAATCACTTGATCAACACCAACATCTTCATCATCATATACATCGTCATCTTCTCTATGAACTCGACCATCATCACCACCTCCATTGCCTTCAACATCATCATCACCCTCGTCGTCCTTCTCGTCATCGTTGTATCATCATCATCACCACCATCATCGTAGTCAGCCGTCATCATCACCTCCTTATCATCGTCTTCATTATTACCATCATCCCCACCCTCTTGGAACATCAACATTAGCATCATCCCTATCATCCTCAACAGTGTCCTCACCATTATCTCAGACCGTCAGCATCATCTTTCATTTTCAACACATAAACCCTAACTATTGCCTCATCATCTTCATTAGCACCATCATCCTCGCCGTCACCATCATACACATCACCATCTTCGTCATCAATATCCTCATCACCATAAACCTAATTAACCACCATCATCCTCATCGCAGCATTGTCATCTTATCGTCGCCACCTCTCTTCATTGACGTCCAGCCAATCCCATACGCGTACACCGAGGTTCGAACCTGCCCCACCTTCTTATTTCGTATGTGTGCTTGAGTATATGTTATTAGGACATTAGTATTTCTGTACTACAGTAGCAGGTAGCAGACCTTGAGTCGGTAAACCCAACTCGCGTTCGTACACGTATACGTACTATCCATTATTCCTGATATTCTCCCAGTCAATGGTCCTCCCTTGAACCAATAGCTATATGCCTAATAGATTTTTCTTTGAACTAAAAGCATAAAACTAAATAGTAGGATTGCAAATACACAATATCAGAGGTCCTCCAAGACCATATATGCTGTGTCCTTGACTATATATGGTGTTACACCGCTGTAACATGACCCAAAGCCTAGGTTCACTCCCTCTTGTGGTGTCACGCCACTGTAACATGGAGTACTACCCTCCTTTATAGTTCTTGGGATCAGTTGGCGCTGGAGGCCTTATATGAACGGATCTTCCAGACCCTCCTGGCTCCGATTATCAAACACTATAATGATCCATACTAGCTGCACTCATTCAGTTTTCGGTACTGGCCCTTGAAGCCTATTATGAACGGATCTGCCAGATTTGCCTGACTCCAATCATTAAAGCACTGTAATGATTCACGCAATTTGTGCACATTTAGTATCCTATGTTCTATTCACATAGTTTTATTCAAAGTGTTGAAGAGATGAATAGATGCCACTGTTGTAGCTTTCTGGTTTTCTCAGTATGTCGGTATCACATGAATCTGTGTACTAATGTAAACCCCCAGATTTTGCAAGAATTTTAAATTGGGGTTTTTCATAATTTTCTGGAATTTTCTGGGAATTTTCTGTAATTAAAATCAGGATTTTTAATTATTAAAGGATTTTTATTTGTTAATAAATAATATTAAAATATTATGAAAATAATATTTTTGGATGTAAAATGGAAAACTGGACTTAGGGTAATTTTCCCGGAATTTATTGGACCCCGGACCTATTTTTAAATCACCTAAAACTATTTAATTAATTAATTAATTTATTATTATTATTATTATTATTATTATTATTAATAGAGCCGGCCCAGCCCAACCCCGAATCCGGCCCGGCCCAGCCCATTGGGCCGAGCCCAGCCCGCCAACGCTAGCGGGTCGGGTCGGATCCACCGCCGCCCGACCCGACCCGAACCCAAGCCCTTCCCTGACCCAGTCCCCGCCCCGCGCCTCCGCCGGACCCGCGGCCGATCTCCGCGCTGCCTCAGCCACGCGCCTCCGCCTCCGCCGTCGACCCCCCCCACGTCACCGCCTCAGCCGGCGCCTCCCCCGCTCCTCTTCCCCCATTTAAACCCCGCCCCAGACCCCTCTCCGGCCACCCGCTCCTTCCCACCGTGCCCGTCCGCTGCCACCGCCTCCGGCGCCACCACCCTGCCCGCAGCACCCCTCCGTCGCGGCCAGCCCCTCCCCTCTTCTCCTCCTCCTCCTCCTCCTCCACGCTCGTCGACAGCCGAGCAGCGGCCGCCCCTCTTTTCCCTGCTTCCTCCCGAAGCCGGCAGCCCTCGCCGTGCCCCGGTCGGCTCCATCCGTCCCCGGCGACGCCGCCCCGAGCCGTCCAGACCCTCCCCGGTGCCCCTCCGCCGGCCCCCGCCGCATCCCGCCTGAGAGAAGCCCTAACCCTAACCCTAATTCGATCGAACACGGCCTGTGTCGTGTCGGACACGACACGGACACGAGGAAACCCTAGTTTTCAGAGCCCTGTTCAGGTACTCATATCTTTCTGCTCGTAACTCCGTTTTTAATTCCGTAAATTGCGTTGTGAAGCCTGTATGACCCTCTCGGTGCCCGGACAAACCGCTCGGGGCATCGCGTCCTGTGGTGATCGCACACCGCGATCCAAAAACAGGAAAAACCAGACCCTGTTTCACCCCGAAACTGAGTACGCCCCGCCAAACGGGACGACTTGGTCGCGTGCGGTCTTCACAGATACGTGCGCAGCGTCGATAAGGACGTGTGAGTTTTCGCGGAAGCTGATTCGGGTGTGCGTGCACACCGGAATCAACGCGTATCCGCGGACATCGCCCCGTATCCGACTTTTCTGCAATTTGCCCTAACTTCTTGTACACTCGTCAGATCGAGACGAAACTTGTGCCATCGGACTCGTAGCGATACGCTGGTCCTGTGGGTCAAGTTTGGTTCGATTCTGAGAACGTTGACGAAATCGCGTGTCGTGGGCCCCATAGGCCCCGCTCGACGGGCAATTTTGTGTTCGGCTCATCGAAATCCAAATCTGCAAGTTCCGTTGGGTTCATATCAGCGTTCCTGACCTGTTGACACTAAGTTTGGTGAATTTGGAGACCTTTAACCCGGACACGTTTTTCGGTGCAAAGCGGGCCCACCGGCGGATCCCGTTTTGACCCGAAACTGTCGTTTTTGCCCTTGTCTCCAAATTGGACCCAAGGACAGGCGTTTCTAGCTATTTGACATCTTCTGAGCGTGATGGTAATGTCTATTTTAGCTTTTGGACTCATCTCTGGAATTTTCCCCCGAGAGCCAATATTAATCAGATCCAAACAACAGACAAGTACCTGCACTTCAAGTTTAATCTTTATATTGTGATAGTTAATTCTCTGCTCTACTAGTACCCTTGATGATTACACGTAGTATTAGAATACTGGATTTCATGTCTTGGATACTGTATTTCATGTCTTGCTTTTCATGTCGGGTGGGAGAATACTAGAAGGCATGTAGTTTACCCTTTCCCCTTATCATGTCTAATAGCTGTTGGTATGCGACTGTACCCTCAGCCGGATCTCGATTTCCCCTGTTTAATAGCCGTCTATGACGGCCGGATTAGCCTTATAAACCCCTACATGCCAACTATGTATTCTAAATACACGTGTTCACACACACAATAGTTCTTGTCGTGTTGCAGTTCTTGTTGCCTGGTTATAGTTACATTCCCTGTCACATTTTATTCCTGTTTTACCCTTATTCCTGGTTTATAGAAATTAATCATGTTTTACTTATAGCCCTGATTTATAGCATTAATTCCCAGTTAATCTTTTATTATGCATACTCGGATTATTCCAATTGTCATAAATATTTAGTTTAATCTTGTTGTGCATTGTGTACTTTGTTCCTTTCCTGACTGGATCCGTTGTTTTAGGCATTGATGAGGACTTTGCCCCTACCTATTATGGCCCTATGAGTTAGCAGGTGACTCATATGAGGAGCCAGTTCCCACCCAGGAGGCTACTTCTGCAGAGTAGTTAGCAGTAGCTCCTTATTTATTTTCTTTCAGCATAAACTCGGGTTTGTCCCCGATTTATCTTCTGGCTTGTATTAACTGTGGATTGGTTGTCACAGATTAAATATTATGAAATCTTAGCATTCCTATTTCCTGTGATTATTCTTACATGTTCATTATTGTGGATGAGATAGATACTTATTGACCCCAGAAATGACCTAGACAGCGTACTACCGCCGACACTGCGGCGTAGGCTGGACGTGCCCACGCACTCGTGCCCGAATAACCGGGTGCGGGTCGTGACAACTAACCATAGGAAGATCATCTGAGAGCTTCAAGAGCCATTCTGCTTTACTTGTTGCATCTTGATAGTGCAAAGAACTCTGAGAGTAAAGACTGCTTCTTCGACTTCCACGATATAGCATCACCACCCATGGAGAAGTTACGTCCTCCTGTGGTTCTTTCACTCTTCTTTCCCGAGCACCAACTGGCATCACCAAATCCTTCCTTTATATCTGGATAACTGCTGTTGCACAGGATATACTACTGAGTTCTCCTGAGAATTCTGACGACTCTCTTCACAGCTTTCAGTGTTCAACACATATACTTCTTGTGAACTGACTCAGCATCCCTACAACAAAAGCTATATCAGGCCTGGTGGTACACGCAGCTTGAATCATTCACCTGATGATACTCGAGTACACCAACTGTCTGACACTTTTCCATGGATTTGGCTTCACATTCATGTCACACCTAAGGAGTATCGTCCCTCATACCCAAAGCGTGTGATCAATATTTTATGCTGAGATCTTATGACTAAGCAAGCCCATCGGGCATTCGGATTATCTTATATCCTTGGGATGACATCCGCAATCCCATGTCCTAAGTTTGGACAAAAAATAACATCTTTGTTCTAGTGACACTTCTATGTCCACAACTGGGACTAGCAAGTCATCCACATAGATAAAAACGATGACTCCTCCATTATAAGCGAACTTGGTGTACACACACTTATCCGTCTCACTGATCCTGTGACAACTTTTACTAGATGACTTGTCAAACTCCTGTTGCCACATCCTGGAAATTGTTTTAGGCCGTATCGAGATGTCACCAACTCGCAGACTGTCTTCAAACCTGAATGACAATAATTCTGACTATTGTCCGTGAATCTCTCATGTCTATCTTCCTCCAATACTTGTTGTCTTTCCATCATCTGATAAATAATCAGCTTATGAATAGCAGCTACAACAATCATCATCCTGATCTATGACACCCTCATCGAGGCACCAAAGAACTCAATCCCCTATTATTTGAGAAAACCCCTGGGCAGATAGCCTAATCTTAAACTCAACTGTTCTGTCTTCTTTCATCTTCATCGAATTGAAGATCTGATAAGCATGTGATTGGTTTAGCTCCTTCAGGCAGATTGACTAACACCCAAGTGTGGTTGGAGGTTATTGAGTCATACTCATTATTTATAGCCTTCCTTCAGAAAATAGCATATTTGGTCTTTATCGTCTCATCATAGGTAAACGGATATGCTTCCACATGATAGGTGCCAAAATCTTGCCCGAAGTTCTTCACTCTCCTCACTCGCTTAGACACAAGATCTGCGAGTTCTGGTTCGATCGTTGTTGTTGGGATGATAACTTCTTCTTGGACTACATCTTTGTTGGAAGCTTCAGCCTCCTGTGCACCCACACTATTTTTTGGAATATCCGCGATAACAATATTCTTGTGCCTTACAAATTTATCTTCGAAGAGTTCTGCGTCACGAGAATCAATAATATGATTTGGTTCGATATCAAGAAATCTCCGAGAATCACTCTTCTCAGCATCACCCTAAAAGATTGTCTTCGTAGTCATCGATTTCAGCTTCTGAATCTTCAATTCTGAAAGCTTCACAGACGCCAGACACCCCCACCCTCGAATGACGTTCAAGTTGGGTCTGACTCTGAACCAGAGTTCGTGAGTGACATTGGAAGTTGCGTATGACACTCTGTTTAGAATGAACTTAGTCGTCAGTATAGCTTTTTCCCAGAAGTAGTTTGAAAGACCCGTAGTCAACAATATTGAGTTCATCATTTCTGTTAACATTCTGTTCTTCCTTTCAGCTTATTCATTTGATGAGAAGAATACAGAGCAGTTGTCTCATTGACAATTTTATATTCTTTGCAGAACGATATAATTTTAATAGACCTATACTCTCCATCTCGATTACTTTTGAGTCTCTTAAGTCGTTGTTCCATTTGAAGTTCAGCCTCAACCCTAAACTTCTTGATTTTCTCGAATGCTTCGTCTTTTAACTTAAGCAGATAGACGAATGCGTACTTCGAGTAGTCGTCGATGAAAGTAATGAAGTACTTTCTCTTGACCTTTGTGGAGAACTGCTTGAAGTCACAGATATTTGAGTGAATAAACTCCAGAAGATCTGTACTTCGGTTTACCCGTTTGAACATATTTTTTGTGATCTTTGTCTGCGCACTGTCCTTACACTTCTCCACTTTCTTATCCCTATATTTGGAGATAAACCCTAGACTAGACATCTGGCAGTACGAAGTACATGTTCTACTCTGGGATACTACAACTCTTACAATGAGACTTTAGTCACAAGCAGAAGCTCGAAAATCCATTTGAAACTGAACGCCTTGTTTCAAAGTATGTCTCATGCCAAGATATCACCATCTGGAAAACTTGAATGTTAACCCTCAATTGCAGCAGACTTCCTGAGATTAGGTCCTTGGTATTCACTGGTACGTTGCTACACGCACTCCTTTGACTGTAACTTTTTGAAGTTCAGAACCATTGTCCCAATCCACAGATCCTTTGCTTGATCCTTGGTTGCCATCAAGACCTTCACAACTGAAATGTTCGACCTTGATCAACAGATCTTCCTAAAGCACATGTGGCTAGATGTACCAGTTTCCATCCACTGGTCAGCAACCACGCCATAGGACATAACCTGCACAATCATAGCAACCAAGTTAAGTAATCAAAGGAATCAAGTTTAGTTATACCTTGCTATATTGGTTCGGATTGGTTTTACTTCGAAGTTCTAATTTCAACCATGCATCAAGTCCTGTATTGTGCAGTGACCTTCATGTGCATAGGCCACCATGCGCCAATCCATGCGCATAAGCCTTCATGCGCGTCCTGCATGCGCATAGACCATCATGCGCATTGAGACACTATGTGCCCAGCTCTGCAATATGCCAAGACGCCAAGACTTCCAATGTGCTGCCAATTGCCAAGTCTTGCAAAGCGCCAAGTCCTGTCATGCGCGCGCAAAGGTCTGCCCCTTGTGTGCATACTCTGCAATCCTTGGTCATCTTGTAATCTTTCTTCCAACTGAAATGCGCGTCTTTTATTCGCTATCTCCTCCATCCTCGGGAATGATAGGTATTGACAACTCACTTTCAACATTTGACAAATGACTCATTCCCTCATCCAAATGTTAGAAGTGAATTCCATCAATCTTCTCAAGTTTATGAAAACTTGTGTCCAAAAGACTTGAACGGATGTTCTCCATCTTTCTTCGGATCTTGCTTTGAGATTGTTAGTCCCGAGGCTTAACCAAAAATGAAAGAACGCATGGTAAAGATCATATGTTCACAAAAGTTCCCACACTGACTATTCTCAATTTCTACGAAGAACTATATAATGATTCTGATTACAACTTGCTCTCAAGATTACAAAGGAATCAAAAAAAATAAACTTCATATTCTTTCTTGCACTCGCAGTTGCAGACGGACATAACGAAATTATAACTAGCAGAAGAAAAGAGAAAGGAGAAGAAGAAAATCTGCTTGCTGGGGTGGTGAAGATCACCGTTGTTGGAAGTAAGATTCGTCCCACACGATCTGCTCTCAGGAACCAATAAGTTCACGTGGAACTTCTGAAATGCTCAATGTCACCTCCTTGCCTGGACTCGCACGAACTTCCTGGACTTTAATGATGGCTCCAGCAGCAACTATCTTCCTCTCCCAATTTTTGAAGTAAGTCCTCAAATGGGGGTTGAAGAGCATATTTATAGGCATAAAAGGAGGAATCCCTAATCCTAATCCTGACCATCCATTAATTACAAAAAGATTGAAATAAATTTAACTTATATCCCACAAGATTGGAATAAATTAAATTTAAATCACATATGATTGATTTGAATTAAATTCAAATCCCACATGATTAAATTTAAATCCTACATGATTGGAATGAATTAAATTCAAATCCTACAAATATCAGATTTAAATTAATGACTCAATCTTTTCCTAACTGATTAAATCTATCCAATAGCAACGGACCCGCATGCAACCACTTATGCCGTAGCGCATGCGGTCAGCCCATGCGGCTCACGCATATCTGAGCGTATCAAATGCGCACAAGCGCCACACATGCAGCCACGCATATCCGAGCGCATGAGCGCATCAAATGCGCAAAAGCGCCGTGCGACGATGCTGACGTGCAAAGTGCTCAAACAAAGTGCCACTTTGCGCCATTGAGCCCGAGTCCGAGTCTGTGTCCGAGTCTCTAAGCCCCTTTGGGACTTAGCTCATATGAAAATAATTTCAAGAGCATGACAAAAAATATAAATGCTTTCATGAGGAGTTAATTATTTTTTTCTCGTAGGAAAATACTCCAACATGGCACCCATGTGCCCCACCACACCCTATATGCATACCTCAACTCATACAAAGTATTATATTGAGATACCCACTTGGCGGTGTAGCCAATGTGGGACTATTTTTCTTAGTCCAAAGATAAAAATACCAACATATAATATGTGAGACATGTCACAACCTACCATAAAATATCCGTTCAATCAGATTTTCAGCGACATAAAACACTTTCTGTAAATTCAGAAATAGAACAAGTAAAATTTTATTAGATGGGAACAAAAAAATGACCCTAAAACATTGGAATAAAAATTTTGTTGTTATTCTTGTTAATAGATATATGGATTATTTACACTAACCTGTCCTATGTTTTTGATTTATTAAACAGAGCTCAATTTGAAATAATTACACGGACCTTTTCTTCTCTTTATGTTGTAAGGGTCGTTAGTGTAATAATCCTTTACGTAAAACAAAAACATAGGAAAGGTCCGTAAAGAGACATAAAATATAGGAAAGTTTAGTGTAAATATTTTCAAAATAAGAATGATCCGTTTAATAAAAGAACAATATAGAAAATATTAGTATAAATAATTCTAGATATATATGTCAAGTAAATTCACGTGTGTTGCACATAAAATAAATTTTTTCTTCTAATATTCATGTAAAATTATTTAAATGTTTAAATATATTTAAATTAAGATTTATTATATATACGTTTATATTTTAATTAGAATTTGTTATATATTTGATTATATTTTAAGTATAATTTGTTGTGAATATATGTCTACTTTTCGTAAAGAGTCTCTAAAAGGTTAGCCGTCTAGATGTATATCCTCATGTAATTAAAAATAAAAAATTAACTAATTAGTTAACTATGTAATATTAAATCATGATAAACAAACACATCTTCTAACTCATGTAGTTAAGGTGAGAGGTATTCTCCCTGGTAGGCTGGATTCGAATTTTTGGAATGTTATTTATAACAAATTTAATTTTTTTTCAACAAATATTTTACATAATATTAATTTTTTTAAATAATTAATTGATGATATACATAAGACTTAGACGGTTAAATTTTGAACCGTTTTTAAGCCCCCCCCCCCTATATATATATATATATATATATATATATATATATATATATATATATCAACAAAAAAGCCGGCAAGTCCTCACACCGACGCAGGGCCGGCCCTAGCCTAGGGCAGTCAGGACGACCGCCCAGGACCCACGAATGAGGAGAGTAAAAAAAAAAAAATCGGTTTAGACATATACATACTAATAATCTTGTTTAGAAAATAGAACTAGTATAAACCATTGACTCATCATAACTAAGAACAATTGTCGTGTAGTGGTTACTATATTAGACTTGCATATAAGAGTTTCAAGATTCAATCTTGGATGCATCATTTGGTTTAATTTAATTTACTTTTATTTTATTTCAATTTTAAATTTTTTTTTTTTAGATTATATACGTGAGTATTATTTTGAAAGTTTGTCTAGAATTCAGGGCCGGCTCTACACTGACGCAGAGACATTGGCCTACGAAAGCTGAAATTGAATATAGTCAACCCCTCTTTCGGCTGTCGGACGTCCAACCCTGCACCAATCACCGCAACATACACTATAACTTTAGCGTATAGGTGTCCCAGCAGAAACTTTAGCAATTAAGAATATTAGATTAAAATTAACAATGATCTAAGTTGACATTAATTTTTTTTTGTTTTTTATTGTGCTACCATCTAAAATTGTTGTCCAATTTTTCAACTCATTTCTTAAAAGAAATCACCTTAAGGTGACTAGTGACCCTACCAAACAGATTGCACCAAGATACTGTCAACCCCCTTTTACACTATCTTACAATAACAAACTATTTGACTTTCCAAAAATTCAACTCATAACCACAAACTTCTTACACTCCAATGTCAACAAGCAAAATATACATAAACTTCTTATACTCCAATGTCAACAAGCAAAGGTAGCTAAGAAATAAACAGCTCAACATCCTTCAGCATAGCCATTTTTTCTTCTTTTTTCTTCAAATGTGACATATTAACTATAAATAGAAACATTAATATGGTTACAGATCTCCAACCAATCCTTCAACATATAGTTTACTGATCATCTCAAAGTGAAACATATAAGTTTAGAACACTAATTAATTATGACATTCATTCTCGGTATAAAAGTAGATCCGAGGCAAGTGGACAGGGAGATCGAGGCGATCCAGGAGATCGGGCGGAGCAAGGAGATCCGAGCAGAAGCTATGGATAAACCGGAGGATCTGAGAGGATGGTCAACGGTGACGAGGGAGAGAGGAGGGAAGCCTCCGATGAAAGTCGGAGCTGGAAGCGCAAGGCTGGAGAGGGGGAGGGTACCTCGGCATGACCGTTTTGGAGGGGCAGGGGAAAAAGGGAAGGCAAATATCCTCCTAGAAAGGAAGTCAGGAACGAGGTCTCCGGCTCGGGCAGGGAAGGAGAACAACAGCCAAGGTGGGACTAACTACTCCCCAAGTAGACGGATCCATAAGGTGTTCGAAAAAAGTCCTAGGAGAGAGCTGTGCAGGAGTGCTGAAGGTAAACCAGTCTCGTGGGCGGATCTATGCAAACCTGCGCCATTTTAGGAGGAGGCTGAGCTTCAGTATGTATAGCCTATATTGATCAATGGCAGAAATAACTCTCGACGATCTAACTGAATCCATGGAGTACTAGAAACACACAGTGGCTACGTATGTTATGGGTCCTAAACCTTTCTACAGTCAAATTCGAGGCTATGCTTGTCACGACCCGCATCCGGATGATCGGATACGAGTACTTGGGTACGTCCAGCCTTTGCCGCTACATCGGCGGTAGAACGTTGTCTAAATCATCAATATCTATCTATCATCTCACACAATAATATCTAACTCCATAAGGAGACAATGATATAACAATTTAATACAAAATACTCAATCACAAACTAAAGCACGATAAAATATCAAAGAAGTCTAACATATCCACATAGTATATACATCATCAACAACAACAACCAATAACAACAACAATATCTAAGTCTCAAATACAAGTCGAAAATAAATCCGGTACCAAAATGCTAATGGAACAAATAAGATAGACTAGTGATTCTGACTAGACCTTCCGGAAATCACACATGAGCTACATGGTCCATGTCTGCTACTCCCTCCCGCGGTCCGTAGAAAGTCGGACAACAATCCTCTAAATAGTCATATGAAAAAATATATCTAGTCAGGATGGAATGAGCACAAGACTATAACATAGTAATAGTGAGTGCAAACAAGATGAGAATAAATAACTTAATCATAACTGATAGTATCATTATGAGAAATGGATAAACACAACTATATGGCATGTTTGGTAAAGAGCGGTATGAGAAATAGGGATACAAAACTATATGGAAGAGAAATAAATAGACAGCAATAAAAAATATCTCAGTGACAAATAAAATAGACATGAAGGAACTATACTAACTACATGCTTTGAAGTATTAGTGTTGACATATGATCGGCTTGGGAACTTGCACAATACGATATGGCCTGGCTAATCATACGTGAGGTGTATGATTAACACTCATAGTACTTTCTCTTGCACAGTAAGGGTATGATCACACATCTAGCTGTATTTTTTTACCCCGACTAGTACAGTGGATCCAAACCATGACACGTCCTACAAAAATAACTTGCACAGTAAGGATAACTTAAATAGTAAGCATAAAAAGTAACATCTCATGACGGGGATCCATACTATACCAATTCGTGTACCATCGTGTCAAGAATCAAGTAGTACATCACTAAGTACATGAATCATAGTAAATATCAAATAATGTAAACTATCAGAGAATATACTCGCCTGTGGTCCAGAGTAATGAATATTAAACAGTGTCCGTCTCGGTATCTCAAGGACCTAAATATAAATTACCATGTCAATTAGTGTATTAGAGTAATAAACATGCTTAAATAAACTAAAATATAATTTTTAGGCCAAAACTAGGTCATACTAGTCAAACTAGATTGATACCTTGATTTAGGTTCATACATACCTTCTAGGTTGATTACAAGGCTAGACTAGCTAATACTAGGTAATACCAAGTCATTCTAGGTATTCTAGGTCAGTACCTTGCTAATACTAGGTTTCTAGTCCATACTAGCTAATACATATATATATATATATATATATATATATATATATATATATATATATATATATATATATATATATATATATATATATATATATTGGCCCAATATTTTTGTTGAGTTTTTGAATATGGCTAATCGATTAAGTTTAGCATTATGGTAATCGATCAATCACTATAGTATCTTCTACTTAAACTCAGCATTGTCCAGATATGTAATATTTGCTTCTGTATATTTTTTTGTTCGTCTAACATGTACTTGCAAAAATTAATAAGTAAGATCAACAATGGACATATGCTATACGACGATGAGCAAAAGACGGCGTTATACCAGAAGATTTAGTCCAACCGCCTACGACTTATCTGGAGCCTCGCACTCGGGGGTTTCGTTGCCCGGTCAGCGGACGGGATCGAGGGGGCAGCGCCCCTCTTGGGGGTTCGGGGGTGAATCCCTTGAAAGGTATTCAGATTCCTAGATCTGGTTATCTTTGGACAACTACCATCAAGGAAAAAAGCGTCTTCAAGTAAGCAGATGTTTCAGAAGTTTGGCGTCATCAGTGCTCTTAGTTTTCATATGTAATCTTATACTTTATTTGAGTCTAGGACTGATGTTAGCTGAGTCGCACTGAAAAATTCAAGTACCTATACCCAGATACCTAGTCCACTCAAATAAACTAAAGAACCTATCCACCAAATCAGGCTACATTTATTTATAAAGTCTACCATACTTAGAAATCGAACTCGGGCCGAACTCATGCCGAACTCGGACCGAATTGGTATGAAATCAACCAGTTCAATTAGCTCATGATTTCTTGGCCCAACAGTTAAAAATTTGAATTAAACCCCATCCGAATTCTAGCTGAATTCTAGTTGCCTACACACTATAAATAGGATTAGAATTCTATATTCCTACTTACTCAACCATTATCAATCTTTCTATCCTATAGTGAGTAAACCCTTAGAGATTAAACTTTCTTATCTCCAAGATCATCTCCCTAGCCTTCTAATGCCAAGTAAAATCTTGGTCTAGAAGTCTACAGAGTTGTAAAGAGCTTGGTTCATCAAGCCCTGTTTTGTGTGAAGTTGCGAGCCTTCGGATCAAAGCTGGTGGTGTGTGAAGTTGCGAGCCTTCGGATCAAAACTCGTGGTTGTAAGAAGTCGACAAGCCTTCAGATCAAAGCTTGTGATTTACTATTGGAGATTATATTGGATGAAACTCTGAAATTGAGTTCTCGGGAATTGACTAGTCCTTTCAGAGAAAAACCAGTATACATTTTGGTATTTGCGTTTGCTCTCTCTTACTCTTACTGCTTTACATTATTGTCTTACATATACATTATTAATTGGTAGCTGCCTTCACTCTGCTTATTTTTTAATTGGGTAGATTATTCTGCTGCACTCTATTCACCCCCCTCTATAGTTGCCATACACGGTCCTTCAATTGGTATCAGAGCTAGTTCTCTTAATATTTGGCTTAACATCCTAAGAGACTTATGGCAACCGTTAGATCTATCCACACCAACAATGGTGAAGGTCAGTCCACAAATAGGCCACCCCTATTTGATGATACTAACTACACATACTGGAAGACACGTATGAGTTTCTATTTAAAATTACTTGATTTTGATCTTTGGTCTATTTTAATAGATGGATACAAGAAGCCACCTAGAATAGTTGTAGATGACAACCTTGTAGAGAAACCCCATGATAAGTACACAGACACTAAAAAAAAAGCTAGTCTTGATACTAAAGCTATTAACGCTCTATTTTGTGCTGTAGACAAAATTGAATTTAATAAGGTCTCCACTTGCAGCAGTTCACACGAAGTATGAAAACTTCTTGAGGTCACTCATGAAGGAACCTCCCAAGTGAAGGAATCAAAAATAGGTCGTCTAACACAATAGTATGAAGCATTCAAGATGAATCAAGATGAGACAATCACTCAAATATTTACGAGATTTCTCAGCATCGTCAACCCTCTATCATCTCTTGGCAAGGAGTATAGTAATCTTGAAAAGATTCGTAAAGTACTCAGGGGACTCACCAAGAACTGGAGTCCCAAGGCCACTGCAATCATATAAGGGAATGATCTCACCATGATGACCCTCGAGACACTCATGGGTAAGCTGATGACTCACGAGCTGGATCTTAAGGAATTTGAAAAACCCACCCCAAAGGAGAAGACAATTGCTCTCAAGGCGCATCACAAGAAGGTCACAAATTATGACTATGACGACAATGAATCTCAAGATGAGGAAGTTGACCTGATCACTCGGAACTTCAGAAAATTCCTAAAGCTTGAGAGATCAAAGAAGAAGGAGCTTAATGACAACAGTGATGAAGAGCCTATATGCTAAAACTGCAAAAGGCCAGGCCACGTGATAAAAGATTGCTTTAAAGCAAAAATCGATATGAACAATCAAACAAAAGAGAATCTTTGTCACACAAATATGCAAATATAAGCATCTAGTGTGAAAGTGAAGCTAGTGATTCAGAAGAAGAAAGTCCTCGACATGCTGCAAATGTATGCTTAACAGCATTCACTAACGAGGTAAAAGATAATCCTTTATTTGAAGGGATTTCTTATAATGAATTATCTGATGCTTTCAATGATTTATTTGAATATCACAAGAATCTTATGGATAATTATAAGCAAGCCAGAAAAGATATTATATCTTATCAGCTTGAGAATAAAAAGCTTACTTGTCTACTAAATGAAGCTAAAAACTATTCCTCTTCTGATGATTCTGTTTATATCTCCAAACTTAAGCTTAGCTTACAAGAAGCACTTGACTGCTTTGATGAAAGTAATCAAAAAAATGCTAAACTTAAGGAGGACTTAAAATAGGAGAAGGAGAAGTACTCTAATGCCTCACTTAGAATTGATGCTCTTACTGCTAAATATGATGATTTATATGCTACCTCTAAAAAGTTAGAGATTAGATTGGGAAAGCAGGTCGTGCAGCCTACTACTCAGTCTAACACGAGACATATGGCTAAACAAAAGAGCACTCACAATAAGACACCAGCAAGCAAACCAAATGCTCTACACTATCATGCATGTAGAACACAACATACTTCACATAATCATGCATTTTATTGCAAATATCCATGCAAGACACGTCACACCACTTCACATACTCATCCTTTTATAGCCAAAACAAATGCCTTTGCTACATGTCATTACTGTGTTTTAAAAGGACATATTTTATATTAATGCAAGGCTAAAAAATTGGTTGATATGAATATGTATAAGTGGGTTCCCAAAGCTAACAAATATGGATCCAAATCTTGGATACCAAAGTCTCTGCCTAATGATGTAGGTAGAACGCTTTGTGTCAAAATTTAGTATATCTCTTATTAATATCTTTTAGTTGGTATTTATTTAAATTAATGAGAAATGTGATACTGGCATGATTAGTTAATTTTTTTGTAATTATTTCTATTCAGCATGACTAGTTGATTAGCCTCAGTGATTAGTTCATACTATATAGTTATTTACTTTCTATTAGTATGACACAATTGTCTATGCATGCTTTATATCTTTTAGCAAACTTTATTAGTCAAGAATTAGGATTCTAGATTTCAATGTTGTATGATGTTATAATTAGCATATATACCTATTAAATCTAAATTCTTTAAAGTTAAGATTACTTTTGGTTATAAGCCGAAAGGGCCATTCTGTCAAAAAGGTGTAAATAGCCTAAGCGACACGGTACTTAAGTATCTTCGGACCACCACTAGCTGGGATCCGGCCCTTACAACTAACCCAAGATGATCAACACTTTATTGAATAATGCTTTGTTAAGGTCTATTTGCAATTATTTTCATAATACAACAGTAAATCTAAATCCTACTTTTGATTTAAAGTTGACAACGTTTAGTATAGACTGTGACACTATGACTTTTAGTAAGCACTACTGGTTTTACTAACTGTTTCTGAACTATGCCACCTAGTTTTAATTTGAGTTTAGACCTCTGACTAGTTGCAATGATATGCATACTTTATTTTCTACTACATGATTGGATGCTAGACTATGATTGAGATATTAGAGAGAAGTTGTTTCATTGTCTCTTGTATATGACTAAATATGCATATTTATTTATGCTTCTCTTGTATTATTGTTACCCAATGTTTCTGTATTAATGTATTCAATTGGTAAGTATATGGTTATGATATGCATGTCATTATTCTACATATGGTGATATTCTATCTACTTACTCCTAATTTACCACATGATCATATTATATGCTTTATGTTACTCACCTTGTCTTCATGATATACACTTCATTTGCGGGGGAGCCGTAAACAATATATTTTGACAAAGGAGAAAAAATATGTCAAATATGTGCATATTCGCCAACGTCGTACTACGAGGGAGCTTATGCACATGTAGAAGCTTCGGTAAAGATTTGTGTCAATATCTCCTATTACGGGAGAGCTTCTTTTTGATCATTTAAACGGAGAGAAGTAAGTTTAAGTCTGTAAGTATATGTTTAAGTAGTATACGTATAATGATTTGGGCTTATTGTTTTGATATATGCATCGATTTTATTTGTCTTAAACTTAACTGATTTTCTATAATAAAAAATGGGAAGATTATTGGCCCAATGTTTATGTTCAATTTTTGAATATGGCTAATCGATTAAGTTTAGCATTATGGTAATCGATCAATCACTATAGTATCTTCTACTTAAACTCAGCATTGTCCAGATATGTAATATTTGCTTCTGTATATTTTTTTGTTCGTCTAACATGTACTTGCAGAAAACAATAAGCAAGATCAGTAATAGACATATGATATATGACAATGAGAAAAAGATGGTGTTATACCAGAAGATTTAGTCCAACCGCCTACGACTTATCTGGAACCTCGCACCCGGGGGTTCCGCTGCCCGGTCAGCGGACGAGGGTCGAGGGGGCAGCACCCGTCGTTGGGGGTTTGGGGGCGAAGCCCCTGAAAGGTATTCAGATTCCCAGATCTGGTTATCTTTGGATAACCACCGTCAAGGAAAAAAACGTCTTCAAGTCAGCAGATATTTTAGAAGTTTGGCGACATCAGTGCTCTTGGTTTTCATATATAATCTTATATTTTATTTGAGTCTAGGAATGATGTAAGTAGAGTCACACTGGAAAATCCAAGTTCCTATACCCAGATACCTAGTCCACTCAAATAAACCAAAGAACCTATCCACCAAATCAGGCTATATTCATTTACAAAGTCTACCATACTTCGAAACCGAACTCGGGCCGAACTCATGCTGAACTCGGACTGAACTCGGTTACCCTTTTGGTATGAAATCAACCAGTTCAATTAACTCCTGATTTTTTGGCCCAACGGTTGAAAATTTGAATTAAAGTCCATCCGAATTCTGGCCGAATTCTGTTTGCCTACACACTATAAATGTGATTGGAATTCTATATTCCTACTCACTCAACCATTCATAATCTTTCTATCCTATAGTGAGTAAAATCTCAGAGCCTAAACTTTCTTATCTCCAAGATCAACTCTCTAGACTTCTAATGCCAAATATGATCTCGGTCTAGAAATCTACAGACTTGTAAAAAGCTTGGTTCATCAAGCCCTGTTCTGTGTGAAGTTGTGAGCCTTCGGATCAAAACTTGTGGTGTTTGAAGTTGCGAGCCTTCGGATCAAAACTCGTGGTTGTAAGAAGTTAGCAAGCCTTCAGATCAAAGCTTGTGATTCACTATTGGTGAATATAGTGGATAAAACTCCAAGCTTGAGTTCTCGGGACTGGACTAGTCATCTTGGAGAGAAACCAGTATACATCGCGGTGTTTGCGTTTGCTCTCTCTTACTCTTACTGCTTTATATTACTGTCTTGCATATACATTGTTAGTTGGTTGCTGCCTTCACTCTGCTTATTTTTTAATTGAGTAGATTTTTCTGCTGCACTCTATTCACCTCCCCTCTAGAGTTGCCATACATGGTCCTTCTATATATATATATATATATATATATATATATATATATATATATTAGTATAGACTCTACAATAATACTATAGTATAATACCTTGACACACACACACACACACACACACACACACACACACACACATATATATATATATATATATATATATATATATATATATATATACTCTACAATAGTACTATAGTATAATACCCTGACCTATACTAATGTAACACACTGATACCTTACCTCAATTCACTTACCTTACCCTTGCATACACCTTAATGTATAACTGATACCTTGGTCATCTACCCATTACCTTGGCCTATATTCAATACCTCAACTATGGTCAATACCTTAGTTATTGTTAACCATTAAAGTAAGTTTAATAAACTTTTGCTTAACAACCAACAAAAAGTACAAAAAAATTCTAGACAGAAAATCTAAGTACAATATTTTTGATATGGAAAATGTGACGATGGAGATCGAGTACTGCAGTGATTATTTTACTCCGTTGACGGTCCGACGAGGGAATAATGTATGCTTTCTTCTCTTCTCTTCTCTCTCTCCCTCTCTCTTGAGCTTGTGTGCATGTACATAGCTCACCTAGAGGGGTATGGTATCTGGAACCCCCCCAGCATTTTGGAACATCCAAGTTGCTCCAATTTATAGCCATCATGTTGATGGGCTATAGGTGACATATATGCTTCTGTTTGATGGCCGCTGGGGGCTCCATCAACAGAATACAATTACAACTGTAGCCGTATACCATATGCAGGATGCCACGCGGCTTCAGTTGGGATCTTATGTTTGATAAGATCTCGGGGTTCTTTTTAACTCCTTCGTATGCGTGACTCGGTCAGCTGGACACATAATCAGCACTAACTGTGTGAAGATCTTTTCGGTTGTAACAGACAGATCTTGCAAGAAGAAAGCTGTATAACATCTTGACCATATAGCATCTTGGCCGCATATGTGCTCTCCTTTGGCCTTGGTCTTATGGATACTTTGGCCGTATGGCATTGTGGTCGCATGTAAACTCTCATCTGGCCTTGGTCGAATGAACACTTTGGCCGCATGATGACGAGGCCGTATATGGCTGTAGCCGCATATGAGGAAACAAGTGGCATGGTACATCTGACGAAGTTATTGATGCACTGATGTGACTTTTTATCTTTTTATGAGTTATTGCATCTCTCATGATTCTCGAGGCGCTCAGAACTTCTGACAAGCATTGGCTGTCTTGTCAGAAAATCTCATGTGCGACTTTCTTTTTGGCTGTTCTGTTCGCATGTGGATGCTTGAGGGAGTAGTAGCACATGGCATTGCTGGCACATGTAGGTACTAGTTACTTAGTGGCGCTTGACACTGCTTATGCATGGGAACACTAGTTATGAAATGGTCGGTGCATGACACTGGATCATTTTGATGCATGGAGCTTGATTACTGTGGCGCATGGCCTTTGATTACTGTTGGGCGCAAGATAGAGATTTTTTATGCTTCTAAAGTTATTAGCTATATTAGATATTAGGCCCTAAGTATAATTTATATATACTCATATATAATAAGTATCTTAGTGTATCCTATTAATACACTAATATCTTAGGATACCTACACCATATACTTATTCCTTGGTATATGACTAATACTTAAACCTATCACATGTGCCAAGTCCATTTCAGACATTTACTTATACTAGCTAAAACGGATACCTTGTATCAGACATCCAAGTATCACCTATACCACACATAGGTATACCTGAACCTATCGCCTACCTATTCACACACACTAACTAAACTCAACCTTGGTACCCAAGGTAATACCCTTCCTTGGTATCACTACTGTGCAACTTGACCCCTCAATATGCACACTGACACCAACAATTCCTCACTACCAACACCCCCTTGATACACTCACTGACCCTCATCTAATCCCCTTCACTCACTTCACCAGTACACCCATCGACTCCCTCAAGCAAATAACTCAAATCCTAATTCTTCACATCTCTAAACACTCTACTCAATAAAAACTCAAATATTAATTTGTCTGTTATATGTATTTTTACTTTGAAGAGTAAAGATTATTTGTATTTTGGTACATCATTGAATATGCAGTCATGCAGGGTTGGTATACTTTGATTAGTTTTTATACATTTTGACCTAATATATGTATATTCTTCACTTTGAAGACACTGTATTAGTGTATTTTGGTACATCATTGAATTTTTTTATTCTGGCACATTGATTCTGCATTCTGTGAGTGCATTGCACATTGATTTATTTTGACTAAGATACTGCTTTTTGATACATCATTGCTTTTTGGTACCTCAGTGAGTTTGTGACTTACACTGCATAGTGCATTGACATTCTGCATTTTGACTTAATATATTTTTACACTACATTCTACAGTCTGCAGTCTACAGTCTGCACTCTAATTCTTCATATTCATTAGTAGGTCAGTGACTAAGACACTGTATTTTGGTACATCATTGATTTTTTTATTCTGGCACATTGATTCTGCATTCTGTGAGTGTGTTGCACATTGATTTATTTTGACTAAGACACTGCTTTTTGGTATATTATTGCTTTTTGGTACCTCAGTGAGTTTGTGACTTACACTGCATAGTGTATTGACATTCTGCATTTTGACTTAATATATTTTTACACTGCATTTTGCAGTCTGCAGTCTGCACTCTAATTTTTCACATTCATTAGTAGGTCAATGACTAAGACACTGTATTTTGGTACATCATTGAATTTTTTTATTCTGGCACATTGATTCTGCATTCTGTGATTGTGTTGCACATTTATTTATTTTGTCTAAGAAACTGCTTTTTGGTACATCATTGCTTTTTGGTACCTCAGTGAGTTTGTGACTTACACTGCATAGTGCATTGACATTCTGCATTTTGACTTAATATATTTTTATACTGCATTATGCAGTCTGCAGTCTGCACTCTAATTCTTCACATTCATTAGTAGGTCAGTGACTAAGACACTGTATTTTGGTACATCATTGAATTTTTTTTATTCTGGCACATTGATTCTGCATTCTGTGATTGTGTTGCACATTAATTTATTTTGACTAAGACACTGCTTTTTGGTACATCATTGCTTTTTGGTACCTCAGTGAGTTGTGACTTACACTGCATAGTGCATTAACATTCTGCATTTTGACTTAATATATTTTTACACTGCATTCTGCAGCTTGCAGTCTGCACTCTAATTCTTCACATTCATTAGTAGGTCAGTGACTAAGACACTGTATTTTGGTACATCATTGAATTTTTTTTATTCTGGCACATTGATTCTGCATTCTGTGATTGTGTTGCACATTGATTTATTTTGTCTAAGACACTGCTTTTTGGTACATCATTGCTTTTTGGTACCTCAGTGAGTTTGTGACTTACACTGCATAGTGCATTAACATTCTGCATTTTGACTTAATATATTTTTACACTGCATTCTGCAGTCTGCAGTCTATAGTCTGCACTCTAATTCTTCACAGCTACTGCTTGATTCTGCATTCTGTGAGTCTGTAATGGGACTATCCCTATCTGCAATCTGATTCTGTATTCTGCCCTGGCACATTGAGACACTGCATTTTGGACTAGTAGTAACTAAGGGCTATTTATGTAGGTTAGAATTGGGTAAGGGTTAGGTAGCATAGCTATAGGTAACTTAGGTTACTCATAAATGTGTGATGTTTAATAGGTGTAGCACCAACCCAATCAATGGCAACAACTTCATATTCATGCAATGTGCGTATTTCTTAATTTTTGGACTGAATTTTGTTATTTATATTTTATATATTCAAAGTACAAATTTATTATTTTAGATGCCGCAAGAAGGTGATCATCAACCACCAACTAGTTCTCAAGCCACAAATGAGCCTCTCCCTGTATCTAATCTAAATTTGAAGCTTTCGATTTCAAGAAAGCCTTCGAAGGAAAGAGATCCGCATTGGAAAGATTTTAAAAAATTTCTTGACCCGGATGGTTGTCCAAAAGCAAGTTGCAACCATTGCGGAAAAGAATACCATTGCCATAGTAAGCTAAATGGGACTACTAGTGTGAAAATCCACTGGAATGCATGTCCATTGAATCCAAAGAATCATGAACCTAGTCAAACAATACTCAACTTGCAATCAATTGCAAAGGGCAAGCAAATACTAACTAGTTAAAAATTTAATCAAAACGAGGTGAGAAAGGCCTTGACACATATGATTATCGTTGATGAGCTTCTGTTTCGATTTGTGGAGTGTGAGGGCTTTAAAAACTTTATTAATGTGGCGTGTCCTAGCTTTCGTATTCCGTCAAGATGGACAGTGGCTCGGGATTCTTATGATATTTACTCTATTGAAAATAGTAAGTTCAAAACATATTTGAAAGAGTCCAAGCAAATGATTTGTCTTACAACGGATACTTGGACATCGTTACAAAAAACCAATTATATGTGTCTTATGACACATTATATAAACGATGATTGGGAGTTGAAGAAAAAAATTATAAACTTTTGTCCAATTTCAAGTCATAAAGGTGAGGCCATCGGGAAAGCGGTAGAAAAGTGCTTGCTAGAGTGGGGTATTGATAGAATATTCACTATCACGATAGACAATGCGAGTTCCAATGATGTTGCTATTTCTTATTTAAGCAAGAAAATTCAGAATTGGGGAAATGATATTCTACAATGCAAATATTTACACATGCGATCCATTGCACATATCATTAATCTAGTTGTGGTTGACGGCTTAAAATTGATGTCTCCATCGGTTGCTCGTGTTCGAAATGCGGTGAGATATGTGAGACATTCTCCTAGTCGATTTCAAAAGTTCAAGGAGTGTGTTGAAGCCGAAAAGATACAAAGCAAAAAAATATTGTGTCTTGATGTGAGCACCCGTTGGAACTCTACATTTTTTATGTTGAACACGGCGCAAAAGCTTGAAAGTGCTTTTGAGAGATTTGCCGGACAAGATCCATGGTTCAAACTAGAACTAGCAGAGAATGGTGGGTTTCCTACCGAGGACGATTGGGCTAATGCAAGAAGAATGTGCACTTTCTTAGAACACTTTTATGAACTTACTTTGCATATCTCGGGATCCTTATATGTCACTTGCAATAATTTCTTTGACGAAATCACATCCATTGATATTCTTTTGCGTACTTCAAGGGAGAGTGATGACTTTGACTTATCTCTCATGGCGGACAAAATGAGAGAAAAATATCAAAAGTATTGGGGGGACATTTAGAAAATGAATATGGTGATATTTATTGCACCAATTCTTGATCCTCGACATAAGTTGGAATACGTGGAATATGCTCTTGATCATCTTTATGGTCCGGAGAAGAGCGATTCCATAAAAAAGAAAGTAAAAAGTGTTGCGTACTCCATGTTCAATGAGTACAAAAACATAAGCTCTTCTCAAAGTGGTGGTGTTGCTACTAATAGTGAAAGAGTTGAACCTTCTTGTGCAAATCAACCGGTGCATAACTTGCAATTGAAGAAGTTTATGAAAGCTCAATTCAAGAAACATAAGATGGAATTGGGTGGTGGTGATACTAAATCGGAGTTTGATCGATATTTAGATGAGAACACGGTAGATGATGATGATGATGAGAGTGATGAGTTTAATATTTTGGGATGGTGGAAGCTTAATTCTCCCCGTTTTTCGATCCTTTCGAAGATGGCTCGGGATGTGTTGGCCCATAAACCGAATAATTAAAATAACCAAACCGAAATTTTTTGGTTCGGTTTATTTCGATTTTGAAATATTGCGGTTCGGTTCGGTTCTTCAATAGGTCGGTTCGGTTTATGTTCGATTTTTAATAATGCGGTCCGGTTTGGACCGAACCGAACCGTTGCTCACTCCTATATATATATATATATATCAACAAAAAAGCCGGCAAGTCCTCACACCGACGCAGGGCCGGTCCTAGCCTAGGGCAGTCAGGACGGCCGTCCAGGGCCCACGAATGAGGAGAGTAAAAAAAAAATTGGTTTAGACATACACATACTAATAATCTTGTTTAGAAAATAGAACTAGTATAAACCATTGACTCATCATAACTAAGAACAATTGTCGTGTAGTGGTTACTATGTTAGACTTGCATATAAGAGTTTTAAGATTCAATCCTTGGATGCATCATTTGGTTTAATTTACTTTTATTTTATTTCAATTTTTAATTTTTTTTTTAATATTATACATGTGAGTATTATTTTTAAAATTTGTCTAGAATTCAGGGCCGGCTCTGCACTGACGCAGAGACATTGGCCTACGAAAGCTGAAAAAGTATATTGTCAACCCCTCTTTCGGCTGTCGGGCGTCCAACCCCTGCACCAATCACCACTTCTCAACCTTGGCCACTCAAGATCTCGATCTCGCAACATTCACTATAACTTTAGCGTATAGGTGTCCCAGCAGAAACTTTTGCAATTAAGAATATTAGATTAAAATTAACAATGGTCTAAGTTGACATTAATTTTTTTTGTGTTTTTATTGTGCTACCATCTAAAATTGTCTCCATTTTTTCAACTCATTTCTTAAAAGAAATCACCTTAAGGTGACTAGTGACCCTACCAAACAGATTGCACCTAGATACTGTCAACTTCCTTTTACACTATCTTACAATAACAAACTATTTGACTTTCCAAAAATTCAACTCATAACCACAAACTTCTTACACTCTAATGTCAACAAACAAAAAATATATAAACTTCTTATACTCCAATGTCAACAAGCAAAGGTAGCTAAGAAATAAACAGCTCACCATCCTTCAGCATAGCCATTTTTTATTCTTTTTTCTTCAAATGTGACATATTAACTATAAATAGAAACATTAATATGGTTGCTGATCTCCAACCAATCCTTCAACATATAGTTTACTGATCATCTCAAAGTGAAACATATAAGTTTAGAACACTAATTAATTATGACATTCATTCTCGGTATAAAAGTAGATCCGAGGCAAGTGGACAGGGAGATCGAGGCGATCCAGGAGATCGGGCGGAGCAAGGAGATCCGAGCAGAAGCTATGGATAAACCGGAGGATCTGAGAGGATGGTCAACGGTGACGAGGGAGAGAGGAGGGAAGCCTCCGATGAAAGCTGGAGCTGGAAGCGCAAGGCCGGAGAGGGGGAGGGTACCTCGCCATGACCGTTTTGGAGGGGCAGGGGAAAAAGGGAAGGCAAATATCCTCCTAGAAAGGAAGTCAGGAACGAGGTCTCCGGCAACAAACCGGGCAGGGAAGGAGAACAACAGCCAAGGTGGGACTAACCACTCCCCAAGTAGACGGATCCATAAGGTGTTCGACAAAAGTCCTAGGAGAGAGCTGTGCAGGATTGCTGAAGGTAAACCAGTCTCGTAGGCGGATCTATGCAAACCTGTGCCATTTTAGGAGGAGGCTGAGCTTCAGTATGTATAGCCAATATTGATCAATGGCAGAAATAACTCTGGACGATCTAACTGAATCCATGGAGTACTAGAAACACACGGTGGCTACGTATGTTATGAGTCCTAAACCTTTCTACAGTCAAATTCGAGGCTATGCTTGTCACAACCCGCATCCGGATGATCAGATACGAGTACTTGGGTACGTCCAGCCTTCGCCGCTACATCGGCGGTAGAACGTTGTCTAGATCATCAATATCTATCTATCATCTCTCACAATAATATCTAACTCCATAAGGAGACAATGATATATCAATTTAATATAAAATACTCAATCACAGAACTAAAGCACGATAAGATATCAAAGAAGTCAAACATATCCACATAATCTATACATCAACAACAACAACAACAACAACAACAACAACAATATCTAATTCTCAAATACAAGTCAAAAATAAATCCTGTACCAAAATGCTAATGGAACAAATAAGATAAACTAGTGATTCTGGCTAGACCTCCCGGCAATCACACATGAGCTACATGGTCCATGTCTGCTACTCCCTCCCGCGGTCCGTAGAAAGTCGGACAACAATCCTCTAAATAGTCATATGGAAAAATATATCTAGTCAGGATGGAACGAGCATAAGACTATAAAACAGTAATAGTGAGTGCAAACAAGATAAGAATAAATAACTTAATCATAACTGACAGTATCATTATGAGAAATGGATAAACACAACTATATGGCATGTTTGGTAAAGAGCGGTATGAGAAATAGGGATACAAAACTATATGGAAGAGAAATAAATAGACAGAGCAATAGAGAATATCTCAGTGACAAATAAAATAGACATGAAGGAACTATACTAACTACGTGCTTTAAAGTATTAGTGTTGACATGTGATCGGCTTGGGAACTTGCACAATACGATATAGCCTGACTAATCATACGTGAGGTGTATGATTAACACTTACAGTACTTTTTCGCTTGCACAGTAAGGGTATGATCATACATCTAGCTGTATTTTCTCACCCCGACTAGTACAGTGGATCCAAACCATGACACGTCCTACAAGAATAACTTGTACAATAAGGATAACTTAAACAGTAAGCATAAAAAGTAACATCTCATGACGGGGATCCATACTTTACCAATTCATATACCATCGTGTCAGGAATCAAATAGTACATCACTAAGTACATGAATCATAGTAAATATCAAATAATGGAAACTATCAGAGAATGTACTCGCCTGTGGTCCAGAGTAATGAATATCAAACAATGTCCGTCTTGGTATCTCAAGGACCTAAATATAAATTGCCATGTCAATTAGTGTATTAGAGTAATAAACATGCTTAAATAAGCTAAAATATAATTTCTAGGCCAAAACTAGGTCATACTAGTCAAACTAGATTGATACCTTGATTTTAGGTTCATACATACATTCTAGGTTGATTACAAGGCTAGACTAGCTAATACTAGGTGCTGCCAAGTCATTCTAGGTATTCTAGGTCAGTACCTTGCTAATACTAGGTTTCTAGTCCATACTAGCTAATATATATATATATATATATGTTGGCCTAATGTTTATGTTGAGTTTTTGAATATGGCTAATCGATTAAGTTTAACATTATGGTAATTGATCAATCACTATAGTATCTTCTACTTAAACTCAGCATTGTCCAGATATGTAATATTAGCTTCTGTATATTTTCTTGTTCGTCTAATATGTACTTACAAAAATCAATAAGTAAGATCAGCAATGGACATATGCTATATGACGATGAGCAAAAGACGGCATTATACCAGAAGATTTAGTCCAACCGCCTACGACTTATCTGGATCCTCGCACCCGGGGGTTCTGTTGCCCGGTCAGCGGACGGGGGTCGAGGGGGCAGCGTCCCTCGTGGGGGTTCGAGGACGAAGCCCTTGAAAGGTATTCAGATTCCCAGATATGGTTATCTTTGGACAACTACCATCATAGAAAAAAGCATCTTCAAGTCAGCAGATGTTTAAGAAGTTTGGCGTCATCAGTGCTCTTGGTTTTCATATGTAATCTTATATTTTATTTGAGTCTAGGACTAATGTAAGCTGAGTCGCACTAGAAAATCCAAGTACTTATACCCAGATACCTAGTCCACTCAAATAAACCAAAGAACCTATCCACCAAATCAGGCCACATTCATTTACAAAGTCTACCATACTTAAAAATTGAACTCGGGCCGAACTCGGACCGAACTCGGACTGAACTCGGACCGAATTGGTATAAAATCAACCAGTTCAATTAGCTCCTGATTTCTTGGCTCAACGGTTGAAAATTTGAATTAAACCCCATCCGAATTCTAGCTGAATTCTGTTTGCCTACACACTATAAATAGGATTAGAATTCTATATTCCTACTCACTCAACCATTATCAATCTTTCTATCCTATAGTGAGTAAACCCTTAGACCTTAAACTTTTTTATCTCCAAGATTATCTCTCTAGCCTTCTAATGCCAAGTAAAATCTCAGTCTAGAAGTCTACAGAGTTGTAAAGTGCTTGGTTCATCAAGCCCTGTTCTGTGTGAAGTTGCGAGCCTTCGGATTAAAACTCGTGGTGTATGAAGTTGCGAGCCTTCGGATCAAAACTTGTGCTTGTAAGAAGTCGACAAGCCTTTAGATCAAAGCTTGTGATTCACTATTGGTGATTATATTGGATAAAACTCTGAGCTTGAGTTCTCGAGAATTGACTAGTCCTTACAGAGGAAAACCAGTATACATCGCGGTGTTTGCGTTTTCTCTCTCTTACTGTTACTTCTTTACATTACTGTCTTGCATATACATTATTAATTGGTAGCTGCCTTCACTCTGCTTATTTTTTAATTGGGTAGATTATTCCGCTGCACTCTATTCACCCCCTATATAGTTGCCATACACGGTCCTTCAATTGGTATCAGAGCTTGTTCTCTTGATATTTGGCTTAACATCCTAATAGACTTATGGCAACTGTTAGATCTATCCACACCAACAATGGTGAAGGCCAGTCCACAAATAGGCCACCCCGATTTGATGGTACTAACTACACATACTGGAAGACACATATAGGTTTCTATTTAAAATTACTTGATTTTGATCTTTGGTCTGTTTTAATAGATGGATACAAGAAGCCACCTAGAATAGTTGTAGATGACAACCTTGTAGAGAAACCCCATGATAAGTACACAAACACTAAAAAAAAGCTAATCTTGATGCTAAAGCTATTAACGCTCTATTTTGTGCTGTAGACAAAATTAAATTTAACAGGGCCTCCACTTGCGGCAGTTCACACAAAGTATGGAAAATTCTTGAGGTCACTCATGAAGGAACCTCCTAAGTGAAGGAATCAAAAATAGGTCGTCTAACACAAGAGTATGAGGCATTCAAGATGAAGCAAGATGAGACAATCACTCAAAAGTTTATGAGATTTCTCAACATCGTCAACCCTCTATCATCTCTTGGCAAGGAGTACAGTAATCATGAAAAGATTCGTAAAGTACTCAGGGGACTCACCAAGAACTGGAATCCCAAGACCACTGTAATCATATAAGGGAATGATCTCACCACGATGACCCTCGAGACACTCATGGGTAAGCTGATGACTCATGAGCTGGATCTTAAGAAATTTGAAGAACCCACTCCAAAGGAGAAGATAATTGCTCTCAAGGTGCATCACAAGAAGGTCACAAATTATGACTCTGACGACAATGAATCTCAAGATGAGGAAGTTGACCTGATCACTCGAAACTTCAGAAAATTCCTAAAGCTTGAGAGATTAAAGAAGAAGGAACTTAATGACAACAGTGATGAAGAGCCTATATGCTAAAATTGCAAAAGGCCAGGCCACGTGATGAAAGATTGGTTTAAAGAAAAAAGAGAAAATCGATATGAATAATCAAACAAAGGAGAATCTTCGTCACACAAATATGCAAATATAAGCATCTGGTGTGAAAGTGAAGCTAGTGATTCAGAAGAAGAAAGCCCTTGACATGCTGCAAATGTATGCTTAACAACATTCACTAACGAGGTAAAAAATAATCCTTTATTTGAAGAGGTTTCTTATAATGAATTATCTGATGCTTTCAATAATTTATTTGAAGATCACAAGAAGCTTATGGATAATTATAAGCGAGCCAGAAAAGATATTATATCTTATCAGCTTGAGAATGAAAAACTTACTTGTCTACTAAATGAAGCTAGAAACTATTCCTCTTCTGATGATTCTGTTTATATCTCCAAACTTAAGCTTAGCTTACAAGAAGCACTTGACGACTTTGATGAAAGTAATCAAGAAAATACTAAATTTAAGGAGGACTTAAAATAGGAGAAGGAGAAGTACTCTAATGCCTCATTCAGAATTGATGCTCTTACTGCTAAATATGATGATTTATATGCTACCTCTAAAAAGTTAGAGATTAGATTTGGAAAGCAGGTCGTACAACCTACTACTCAGTCTAACACGAGACATATGGCTAAACAAAAGAGAACTCACAACAAGACACCAGCAAGCAAACCTGTCACTACCATAATTTCTAGGAAAGGGTATTTTAGTCTTTTCCTATTTAATTAAATATTGTGCATTGTAAATAATTATTTGTTATATTATTTAATTATTGTTAGATGTTATTTAATTATTTTGGACTTATATTAGTGGACCCAACTAGTTTAGTTTGGACCCATGGACCAACATAAATTAATTAGTTAGACTTGGCCCATTTAGAAAGCCCATTGTTAAGGAGATGGATTAAATTAATTAAGTTATTAGACTAGAAGCTTCCTTCCTTAATTATTTCTTCATGAGAGGCCCCAAGGGGTACATTGGACATTTTATAATTGCTTGGGAAAGGGGTAAGGCCGGCCTATATTAGAGGGGGAGAAATTTCTCTCTCCTCTCATTCTCATTTCTAAATCTAGATCTAGAATTCCCCACTCCCATATTCCTTTCATTCCCATTCCAATTTCCTACCAAATTCATTCCAAATTCTTTCCAATTCACCATTTGAAAGTTGAGAAGCAAGGATCTAGAAGGAGGAAGCAAGGATCTACAAAGAGGAGCAAGGATCTACAATTTGGAAGCAAGTTCATCTCAATTGGAGGTTTCATTGGGAATCCATCTCCCAATAGGTATAATTCAGTTTTTTCTATTAAAATAGCTTCTAAATCTGAGATTTAATCATGTAAAATCAACCTATATATATGTACTACCCATAGGACTTGGTTTTGTGTTCATAGGAGACCCATGGAGAAAGTTATGGTACTTTTTGTGTCAATTTTGATAGAATTCCGAATTTACATTTTGTTGTGTGTGTCAATTGATCCTATAGATCAATTGTGCATGTGCTTATGTGTTTGGGGCTAGTGTCGTGTCCACAATTGGGTACGTGTAGGTCGTATCCCAACAAATTGGTGATACGTGTCGTTTTGGGGATTTTTCCTCCGACACGGGACTTTGTACATGTCGTATTTTGACACGGACACATAGATCTACTTTTGACACTTTGATTTGTTCATAAATAATATTTGTAACTTGTTTGTGTCCTTCGGAGTATAATTGGTTGTGTGTTGGACTCGTGTCGCATGCGTATCCTAGATCTAGTGGGATACGGTGTAATACTCTCCAATTGTGTGTATTTATGAATAGATCTAATTATTTATGTTTTAATTCTTGAATTATAGTTAGTAAATATATATGGATGTTATATATTTATTTATTATAGTATTTATTGTAGCATAGATCTATATATTTTTATGTGTACTAATATGATATATAAATATATATGTAGCTTTCTTTACATGCATTTATATATATTACAACTTATGTTAATAAAATAAATTATATATAAATGTTTTATAAAATATATTTATGTGCTTAAATATGTAATTGTATTAATTATAATTATTATGTAATTATTTGTATATTAATGAATATATTTTTATGTGTGCTTCTAGCCATGTAAAATATGTATATTAATACATGCAATGTGTTTTGTAGCTATTAGTAATTATTTGTGTAGGATTATGTATATATATATAAGTATATATTTAATTAATTATTTTATATATATAAATATATTGATTTATATATTTATATATTTCTATATATATATTTCTATATATATATATATATTTACTGTTTTTGGTGACAGTCGGATCAATGACAGTGAACTGTCATTGTTAGAACGGTTATAGCAGCCGCTGTAACAGTGGCGGCGGGTTATTAATGATAGAGCCGCCACTGTCATTAATAACCGCATGCAGCAGCGGAAATTCGCAGCAGTTGCGACGTCGACTTTAGTGACAGTTGAAAACTGTCATAAAAGGAGTGACAGCAGTGCAGTTGCACAGCAGCATTTTTGCGACGGTTTTGCTGTGACAGTTGGGACTGTCACTATAAGTCTGTTTATTGAAAATTAGTGTTTTAGCACACTGTTTTCAGTGACAATTGGGCAGATTTAGTTTATATATTATATATTATATTTATATATATATATATGTATATCTAAATGTATTTGTGGTGAGATATAATACTAGTATTGTTATTATTTTATTTATATATAATATATTAGTTTATATATGATATATTATGTATTAGAGTAAATAATATACCTATATGTATCTTGAGCATTACTTTATGTGGATACCAATTGGGTTCAAAACCTTGATTCCTAAATTATTGTATTTAATATTTTATATTATGCATTATTATTAATATTAGTATTGTGAGGTTTATTTTAGATTCACGTATCCGAAGATACGGTATCCTAATATTTAAGGACGTAGTCTTATGACTTAGAGCTTAGTATTTTGATCCAAGTTTTTGGTGCTAGACTTGTACAACCTAGAAATAGATAGTTGACCTTGGGTTGACCATAGTTGACTTTATTTGACTTTAGAGTTGACCACAGTTGACTTTTGACTTAGAGTTGACTTTTGACCTAGAAGTTGACTGGTTTAACTTGTTCTCTTTTCGGGACCTTGTATTGATGTTGTATTCCATATCTAGGTCTTCGAGGCACCGAGTCAGACATCTGTGAGACTATTCATTGGACTTCAGGCGAGTATATTCTCTGATAGTTTCTCATTTATGATATCCTCTATGTTCACTATATCTAGTGTAGATATCCATGTTCTCTTGACACTATAGTTACACGGATTGGTATATTCAGATCTCGTCATGAGATGTTATTCCTTGGTATATGGTGTATATGGTGCAAGTATTATTTCATTGGTTATCTTGTACATGTACAGACACCGATTCTCGGGGAGACTAACTATCTTCTTGGGAAATCTCGTGCCATAGCATACCGTGGTTGGATCTATTATACCAGTCGGGGGTGGGGAGTATTAGTATAGATATGTGATCAAATCCCTATTGAATAAAGTACTGGTAAATGAATAGTGTTGATCATAAACTGCACTTATGATTAGCCCGGCCGTATTGCATCTTGCCCAAGCCGATCACATGTTAAGCTAGTACTCACACACTTAGTCATTAGTATTATTGTTTCATTGGCATATTGTTCATTATTGTATTTATTTCCAGTATTTTCTTATCGTACATATATCTCTTATATCTATTGTGCATCTTGTTTATCTACAGCTATTTACTGCTACATAGTTTTTATCATTAATTAGAACTGCTGTTAGAGATGTACTCTGCTCCTTTCTTGACTGGATATATTTTTCCAGATGATACTGAGGAGTGGTACCCTACCTTTTATGGACCCCAGGATGTTTTGGGTTTAGATTCTGAGACCCTGGCTCAAGAGGGACTTATCCCAACTGAGACAGTTGACCCTGGAGTTGTAGCTTCGTAGTATTCTTTTGTACTTGATTTGTCTCCAGCTTATTTTGTTATTCTTCAGACTCATTGATGTATTATTTTAGACTCATGAGTTATATTGTGACTATTCTATTCTTTATCTGATTCGTGCTCATTTTTATCTTAGTTCTGTGATTGAGTATACTATCATTATTGGTGGTTCATTATATTGTTAGATAGACTATCTAGACAGCGTTCTACCGCCGATTCTGTGGCGTAGGCTGGGCGTTGTTTCTGACTAGTACCCTTACACCGGGTGCGGGTCGTGACACATTTTTGGTGGTGGCCCATGCAGGTCAAGCTTCACAAGTATGTAATGTCATGGTCATACGACAACTTAGTTGTACTTCTGCGAGCCTGCGATAGGATATAGGATATAGGCTGAGATACTCAATCACATCTAGGAAAATTCTTTTGATTCAACTATTCTCCTTTGACATTGATACTTGATCCCTTAAACTGTCCTTTCCTTGATGTCTTACATCTTGTGCCATATTGATTCTTTCTTTCGCTTTGTCTCAGGATGCCGCCTAAGACTAGATCACAGCATGGGAGAGCAGCTTCTGAGAGGTCTGCAACGTCCCGAGGGCCTGCACCAGTCACTTCTCCAGTGATTGGAGTGTGAGCTGCTTTCGGAGGTCCACCACCTACTCAGAGGACTGTGCCAGCTGTATCTGAGAGGCTTCCACCTCCACCTCCTGTGCCAGCAGAGGTGTCACAGATGTTTACACTGTTTCGTGAGATGCTCGAGGCACAGAGGGCTCAGTCAGAGGCACATTAGAGGCAGACCGACGTCCTACGGCAGGGCATCGAGAGTGCTCATCAGCTTGCTCGTGCTGTAGTTGAGAGAGGAGTTCCGGTACAGCAGCAGGTTGTTCCTCAGGTTGCTCAGCTTCGGCCAGGCAACATTCAGGACTTCAAAAAACTGAAGCCTAGGGTTTTCAAAGGGACGGAGGGCATCGTCTATGCTGATGATTGGCTCGAGGACATTGAGCGTCTTATGAGGGTGTCCCGTCTTTCTGAAGATCTGAAGGTTGAGGCGGTAGGACTTCAACTGTTCGACGTCGCTCGTACTTGGTTCAGTAATGAGGCAGTACTGGTTGACGTAGGACAATCTTGGGAGATATTCAAGGACCTTTTCAAGAAGAAGTTTTTCGCCCGGATGGACAGGCTTGACTTGGGGAGACAATTTGAGAGTCTCATTCAGGGGATCATGTCTGTGGAGGAATACGCTGCAGAGTTTGGTAGGTTGAGCCGATTTGCAGAGTATTTGGTGAGGGAACCGGAGGTTCGAGCTATTCGTTTTCGTGAGGGTCTAAACTGGGAAGTAAAGATTTTTATTCCATCTTTTTATGAGACATACTCGTAGATACTTGCGGAGGCACGTAAGGTTGAGCGGGATCTGGGTTTGAAGACCAGAGAGACCGTGATTCTTTTCTGGGGGCCAACGACAGTGCAGTATCTGCCAAACATCCTCATTTCCAGTCCAGACCTTTCCAGCAGCCACAGCAGAACCAGACTCCAGCGAGAGCACCTTTTCACCAGGCACCTCAGCAGCAGAGACAGTTACAGCAAGCTCCATGCAACTTCTGCAAGAAGCCTGACCACATCTGGAAAGTTTGCAGGAGGAGGCTAGGAGTTTGTTTATATTGTGGTACTGAAGGGCATCAATCGAGGGAGTGTCCTCGTCATGCAGTTCAAGGAGCAGCTCCAGCTCCGAGGACACAGACGAGACCACCTGCAGCACAGCCGAGGGGACCGCTTCCGACACAGCAGCAGCGTTTTATCCAGCATCAACAGCAGGGAGGTGCTCGACAGGGACGAGCGTTTGCTATGACCGTCGAAGAGGAGGAACCCACCGGAGATGTCATTGCAGGTTCTATTCTTCTTGATTCCATTCCAGCTTTAGCTTTGTTTGATAGTGGTGCTTCCCATAGTTTTGTATCTGTTTCTTTTGCCCTAAAGCATGGTTTGGTAGCTGAGTCTTTGCTTAGGACTTGTAAGATCATGACCGGGGGAGGCATTATCCTGGTTAATGATATTTGCAAAGATCGAAGAGTTACTCTGGGAGGCCGGGAGTTGAGTGCGTGTCTACTTGTAATGCCACTTTCGAGCTACGATATTGTACTTGGGATGGATTGGTTGAGTAGGCACCGTGCTAGCATAGACTGTAGAGGAGGAAGAGTTTTGTTTGGTCCGCCAGGAGAGCCAGAGTTCGAGTTTGCTAGAGGAGCTGCAAAGCAGGATGAAGGCATTATTTGTGTAGCTATGGTGGAAGACAAGGAGTTGCCGCATCCATTGATAGCAGAGTTCTTGGATGTGTTTCCTGAGGAATTGCCAGGATTGCCGCCAGATCGAGATATTGAATTTTCTATAGACTTGGTGCCAGGTGCAGAACCAATTTCGCAGTATGTCTATAGAGTAAACAACAGCGAGCTGGTCGAGTTGAAGAAGCCGGTGGACGAATTGCAGCATAAGGGGTTTATCAGATCGAGTTCTTCACCATGGGGAGCCCCGGTATTGTTTGTACCGAAGAAGGATGGATTGGTGCGCATGTGCATTGATTACAGGGCTTTAAATAATCTCACTATCAAGAATAAGTATCCTTTACCACGGATTGATGATCTGTTTGATCAGTTGAGTGGTGCGAAGGTGTTTTCTAAGATAGATTTGAGATCAGGCTACCATCAAGTGAAGGTGAAGCCGGAGGACATACCGAAGACTGCTTTTAGTACTCGGTATGGTCAGTACGAGTTTATGGTGATGCCGTTTGCTTTGATTAATGCACCGGCGATATTTATGAACTTGATGAACAAGGTGTTCCACCAGTACCTTGATAAGTTCGTGGTGGTGTTCATCGACGACATACTCATATACTCGAGGACACCGGAGGAGCATGAGGAGCATTTGAAGATTGTGTTGGATGTGCTAAGGAAGGAGAAGTTGTATGGGAAATTGTCCAAGTGTGAGTTTTTCTTGGACAAGGTGGAGTTCTTGGGGCATGTTGTGACTGGTGATGGTATTTCAGTGGATCCGAAGAAGATTTCAGCAGTGAAATCTTGGAAGACTCTGAGTTCAGTAGCAGAGATCATAAGTTTCTTGGGATTGGCAGGCTATTACAGGAAGTTTGTGCAAGATTTTTTGAGGATTGTCGAGCCGATGACCAGACTCACAAGGAAGGATATGGAGTTTTTTGGACGAAGGATTGCCAGGTTACTTTTGAGGAGTTGAAGAAGAGGTTGACGTCTGCTCCTATTTTAACGTTGCCATCAGGGTCCGGAGGTTTCACTATTTATAATGATGCATCGGGGAAGGGTTTAGGTTGTGTTCTTCAGCAGCATGGGAAAGTGATTGCCTATGCATCCAGGCAATTGCGTCCTCATAAAAAGAACTATCCTACCCATGATTTGGAGTTGGCAGCCGTCATATTCGCCCTGAAGTTGTGGAAATATTATTTATACGGAGAGCGTGTGGAGATCTTCACAGACCACAAAAGCTTGAAATACGTTTTCACGCAGAAGGAGTTGAACATGAGGCAGCATCGGTGGTTGGAACTGATGAAGGATTTTGATATCTCTTTGCAATATCATCCTGGGAAAGCAAATGTAGTTGCCGATGCTTTGAACAGGTATCCGGTAGCTATGTTCTTGACGCATGATCGATATTTGTTGGAGGATTTGGAGAGCTTGGGCATTGAGGTAATTGTTTCTGGGTGTGCTATGCAGATGTGGGGATTGCAGATACACTCAGATTTGATGGACAGGATCAAGGCAGTACAGTATGATGATGTATCTCTAAGGAGTATCAGAGCTCAGGTGAGAGCAGGATTGGAGGATAATTTCATTATTGCAGCAGATGGATCTTTGAGGCATGGAGTTAGATTGTGTGTGCCTAGTGGGGAGTTGCGAGAGGAGGTATTGCAGGAAGCGCATCGCTCTCAGTATTCCATGCATCCAGGTGCTAATAAGATGTATCAGGATATGCGAGAGAGTATGTGGTGGTATGGCATGAAGAGGAAAGTGGCACAGTTTGTATCCAGATGCTTAGTGTGCCAACAGGTGAAAGCCGAGAGGCAGAGGCCAGGAGGTTTACTTCAGCCATTACCCATTCCAGAGTGGAAGTGGGAACACATTACTATTGATTTTGTGTTCGGACTTCCACGATCTCCAGGAGGGAAGGACGCGATTTGGGTCATTGTTGATAGGTTGACCAAGTCGGCCCACTTTTTGCCTTTCAAGGTGGGTTTGTCTACGGAGAAGCTGGCAGAGATGTATGTGAGGCAGATCATTAGGATACACGGAGTTTCCGTCGGCATAGTCTCAGATCGAGATAGTCGTTTCACTTCTCATTTCTGGAGGAGTTTGCAGGAGAGTTTGGGCACTCAGCTCAAGTTCAGTACTGCATATCATCCCCAGACAGATGGGAAGTCAGAGAGGACTATCCAGACTCTCGAGGATATGTTGCGTACTTGTGTACTAGATTTCGGGGGTTCTTGGGAGGACCATCTCCATTTGGTAGAGTTTGCTTACAACAACAGTTACCAGGCCAGTATAGAGATGTCACCTTTTGAAGCTCTATATGGTCGGAGGTGTCGTACTCCTTTGTCTTAGGACGATGTTGGAGAAAGAGTTTTGTTTGGACCAGAGATGGTTGTGGATGCAGCGGAGAAGGTTCAGTTGATCAGAGACAGACTTCGAGTGGCGCAGGACAGACAGCGGCATTGGGCCAATAGCCATCGAAGACCTTTGGAGTTTGAGGTATAGTTTAGATTTTGTTTGTGCTTGTTCTTGTTTGTTATAGATTAAGTTCTTAAGATGGTATTTTGTTCTAGGTGGGTAGTTTGGTGTTTCTGAGGATTTCTCCGACACGAGGCACGATTCGCTTCGGTGGAGGCGGAAAGCTTAGTCCACGATTCATCGGACCTTTCACTATTCTAGAGAGGGTCGGTGCAGTTGCTTATAGACTAGATTTGCCACCTGCATTGGAGGGAGTGCACAACGTGTTTCATGTGTCGCAGTTGAGATGATGCGTGGCCGATCCTAGCCATGTATTGGATCACTCGGAGATAGAGGTGGGCCCTACTCTTAGCTATTCATAGCAGCCAGTTGAGATTCTGGATCGGAGAGAGAAGGTACTGAGGAACCAGACTATTCCTTTGGTGTGCGTCGCATGGAGGCATCACTCTCCGAGGGAGTCTACCTGGGAGAGAGAGGATGACATGCGAGAGCGTTATCCATATTTGTTTGTACCTTGAGGTATGTTATTTTCTAGTTATGTTCTGTTCATTAGTTAATTGTGATTCTTTAGTTCTGTTTTGTGATTTTTTGGGGGTAGTTTTTTATCGTTGAATTTTGAGGACAAATTTTTTTTAAGGAGGGTAGACTTGTCACTACCACAATTTTTAGAAAAGGTTATTTTAGTCTTTTCCACGCAAGACACCTCACACCATTTAACATACTAATCCTTTTATACCCAACACAAATGCCTATGCTACATGTCATTACTGTGTTTTAAATGGACATATTTCATATTAATGCAAGACTAGAAAATTGGTTGATATGAATATGTATAAGTGGGTTCCCAAAGCTAACAAATATGGATCCAAATCTTGGATACCAAAGTCTCTGCCTAATGATGTAGGTAGAACACTTTGTGTCAAAATTTAGTACCAAAAAGAATATTGGTGATTTCAAAGCTACAAAGGTCATCTACTAAGCAATTGCACCAACATAAGTATGGCCACTTGAGCCACTTTGGTAACATGCTAATTGATTTTTTCTTGAATTACTATAATTAAAGAATCTAGCATATCTCTTATTAATATCTTTTAGTTGATATTTATTTAAATTAATGAGAGATGTGATACTGGCATGCTTAGTTAATTTTCTTGTAATTATTTCTATTTAACATGACTAGTTGATTAGCCTCAGTGATTAGTTCACACTATAGAGTTATTTACTTTCTATTAGTATGACACAATTGTCTATGCATACTTTATATCTTTTAGCAAACTTTATTAGTCAAGAATTAGGATTCTAGATTTCAATGTTGTATGATGTTATAATTAGAATATATACCTATTAAATCTAAATTATTTAAAGTTAAAATTACTTTTGGTTATAAGCCGAAACGGCCCTTCTGTCAAAAATGTGTAAATAGTCTAAGCGATACGATACTTAAGTATCTTCGGACCATCACTAGCTGGGATCCGGCCCCTACTTCTAACCCAAGATGATCAACACTTTATTGAATAATGCTTTGTTAAGGTCTATTTACAATTATTTTCATAGTATAACAGTAAATCTAAATCCTACTTTTGATTTAAAGTTGACAACTTTTAGTATAGACTGTGACACCATAACTTTTAGTAAGCAATACTGGTTTTACTAACTATTTCTGAACTATGCCACCTAGTTTTAATTTTAGTTTAGACCTCTGACTAGTTGCAATGATATGCATACTTTATTTTCTACTACATGATTGGATGCTAGACTATGTTGAGATATTAGAGAGAAGTTGTTTTATTGTCTCTTGCATATGACTAAATGTGCATATTCATTTATGCTTCTCTTGTATTATTGTTACCCAATGTTTCTATATTAATGTACTGTATCTAATTTCCTATAATTGGTATCTAGTTTCTAATTGGTAAGTATATGGTTATGATATGCATGTCATTATTCTACATATGGTGATATTCTAGCTACTTACTCCTAATTTACCACATGATCATATTATAAGCTTTATGTTACTCACCTAGTCTTCATGATATACACTTCATTTGCAGGGGAGCCATAAACAATATATTTTGACAAAGGAGGAAAAATATGTCAAATATGTGCATATTCGCCAACGTCGTACTACGGGGGAGCTTATGCACATGTAGAAGCTTCTGTAAAGATTTGTGTCAATATCTCCTATTATGGGAGGGCTTATTTTTGATCATGTCAACGAGAGAGAAGTAAGTTTAAGTCTGTAAGTATATGTTTAAGTAGTATACGTATAATGATTTGTGCTTATTGTTTTGATATATGCATCAATTTTATTTGTCTTAAACTTAACTTCTTAAACTTAACTGATTTTCCATAATAAAAAATGGAAATATTGTTGGCCCAATGTTTATGTTGACTTTTTGAATATGGTTAATCGATTAAGTTTAGCATTATGGTAATCGATCAATCACTATATTATCTTCTACTTAAGCTCAGCATTGTCCAGATATATAATATTTGCTTATGTATATTTTCTTGTTTGTCTAACATGTACTTACAGAAAGCAACAAGCAAGACCAGTAATGGACATATGCTATATGACGATGAGAAAAGGATGGCGTTATACCAGAAGGTTTAGTCCAATCGCCTACGACTTATCTGGAGCCTCGCACCCGGGGTTTCCGCTGCCCGGTCAGCAGACGAGGGTCGAGGTGGCAGCACCCCTCGTGGGGGTTTGGGGGCGAAGCCCCTGAAAGGTATTCAGATTTCCAGATCTGGTTATATTTGGATAACTACCGTCAAGGGAAAAAATATCTTCAAGTCAGCAGATGTTTCAGAAGTTTGGCGTCATCAGTGCTCTTGGTTTTCATATATAATATTATATTTTATTTGAGTCTAGGACTGATGTAAGCTGAGTTGCACTGGCAAATCCAAGTTACTATACCCAGATACCTAATTCACTCAAATAAACCAAAGAACCTATCCACCAAATCAGGCCATATTCATTTACAGAGTCTACCATACTTCGAAACCGAACTCGGGCCGAACTCGGTTACCCTTATGGTATAAAATCAACCAGTTCAATTAACTCCTGATTTCTTGGCCCAACGGCTAGAAATTTGAATTAAAGCCCATCCAAATTTTGGCCGAATTCTGTTTGCCTACACACTATAAATAGGATTGGAATTCTATATTCCTACTCACTCAACCATTCTTAATCTTTCTATCCTATAGTGAGTAAACTCTCAGAGCCTAAACTTTCTTATCTCCAAGATCAACTCCCTAGACTTCTAATGCCAAATGCAATCTCGGTCTAGAAGTCTACAGACTTGTAAAAAGCTTAGTTCATCAAGCCCTGTTCTGTGTGAAGTTGTGAGCCTTCAGATCAAAACTTGTGGTATTTGAAGTTGCGAGCCTTCGGATCAAAACTCGTGGTTGTAAGAAGTCGGTAAGCCTTCAGATCAAAGCTTGTGATTCACTATTGGTGATTATAGTGGATAAAACTCCGAACTTGAGATCTCGGGACTGGACTATTTCTCTTAGAGAGAAGTAAGTATACATCGCGGTGTTTGCGTTTACTCTCTCTTACTCTTACTGCTTTACATTACTGTCTTGCATATACATTGTTAGTTGGTAGCTGCCTTCACTCTGCTTATTTTTTAATTGGGTGGATTTTTCTGCTACACTCTATTCACCTCCCCTCTAGAGTTGCCATACATGGTCCTTCTATATATATATATATATATATATATATAGATATATATATATATATACTCTACAATAGCACTATAGTAGAATACCCTGACCTATACTAATATAACACATTGATACCTTACCTCAATTCACTTACCTTACCCTTGCATACACCTTAATGTATAACTGATACCTTGGTCATCTACCCATTACCTTGGCCTATATTCAATACCTCAACTATGGTCAATATCTTAGTTATTGTTCACCATTAATGTAAGTTTAATAAACTTTTGCTTAACAACCAACAAAAAGTACAAAAAAATTCTAGACAAAAAATCTAATTACAATATTTTTGATATAAAAAATGTGACGATGGAGATCGAGTACTGCAATGATTATT